>JAHBCN010024154.1:0-12126 GCA_019359885.1 Listronotus oregonensis | reverse complement strand
CTGACATTGTTTAATGATTTATTTACATGATTAATATTTATGTTATTATAATAAAAAATGATAACCTTGCTAATTACACAATCATACGGTTGTTACATATAGATTAAAAAATATGCTAATATATAAAAAATGAAATTTTTTTAGAGAAAATGTCGTTTAACCCCCCGCCTCCGTTGTGGTAGTTCCCGGGGGTTCTAGCCCTTGACTGGGGTGAGCTCGAGCCCTTTCTTCCCCGGACGGCGCTTGGTCTCCTGCTTGTCTCCTTGGGTTTGGGTTTGTGAGGGTTTTTTTTGGCAGCATCCATCCGCCTTTTAAAAAACCCCCCATGCCAGTGAAATCGCTTTATCAGAGTATAGGAATATAGGTATGTGTCTCACTTTTCGCCATACCATATTTTCTAACTGCTGATGTAAGTGTTTTTCGTTCCCCTTTGAGGCGGGTCGGGACATCGGTATTGTAAATATGGGTTCATTTTCCTTACTGCTGAGGGGTGGAACCTTTAGTTTTGTTGTTGTGTCCGATTTACTGACGATGCCTTGGAATATGAAACTATACCGGCACTGTGTGGGTTCGCTTGGGTGTATGACATTTTGTTTTTTTTGTACATGCAATCATCGGTGAAGTTGATTATACCGGTGGTATTCAGAACTTCTTCTCGGTGAATTCCACTGCAGGTGATGGCTATGTTTGTTGGTTGTGCAGTGATGTACATCCAGGTGTTCGGATTGTACAGCTGCTTCCAGGTCATGATAGTTACTGTATGTTTCTGAGTCTTGCACTTCTTTATTTTCTCATCTAATTGTTCCATGATGGCTTCGTACTTCTTCTTTATGCTCCGGGGGTTTTCCCAAATAGTCTCCATTTATGCCATTGATTAAGATGTCGTTATGAAGTTGCTGTAGGGGTTCCCATTGGCTTCTCACATCGTTTTGGAACTCGTAAGGGGGAAATCGGTTTGTTTCGGTGATCTCTTGCTCGGCGTCGTGGATAACGTATATGAATTCTTGGGTGATCACGTCCTTTCTTTTTAGTCTTTCTTCGTCAGATTGCTTCCTTTTTTCCCATGCGATTTTTAACTGTAACGTAAATAAATAAATAAAAAAAACGTAAGTAGTGAAGTCATAAAAGCTTTGCGCTGTTTTGTTGATTTTTGTTTTAAACTGTTTTGAGACCTTAATTTTTTCTCAGTGTAAAAAATTAAAGTGTCTTTGTATTTATAGTTTTTAGTATAATATAACATATAGAAAAATAGAATTTCTACCTACACACTAGTTAATATAGAACCAACGATAATATAAAACTGGGCCATATAACCTGTATAGAAAAAAAAAGGTTTTTGACCCTTAGGGTGGAAATTGAATAAAGTACATACTTTACAGAAATAAATTTCTTGTAGGTATTCAACATTTTTATTTAAAATATGAGATCAAAGAGATGACTTAAATGGTAAAAATAATGTATTGATGTTGAAAGGTTCACAAAGGGCAATGTTACAGATAACTTTTTTAATCGTCTAAAAATAAAATTTAAATGTTTTTTATAGAAAATTAATTATTAAGCAAAACATTTAAATCCAATTATTTTTGACAGCCTGCCTAAAATTTTTTACTTTAAAATAATAATAAAATCATTAATTATTATATAGTTCAGAGTTCATTCGTGGGATAGTACAGCGTTGTACAAAAAGTGCCGTAAAAGTGCAATATCCGTATGTTTTGGTAGGGACTTGGGCAACTTGGACGGAATTAGAAAAAAATGGGTTAAAGATCCAAAAACCGGCACTCATGGTACCTAGTAGGTAGGCTTCATACAAGCCCTTGAACTACTGTTAAATTCTTATTCCAATTCTAAAAAGAATATTTCTTGACAATTTTAACGTTTATTTAAAAAAATTCCTGCAGTTATTTTAAAAATAGATTATCAAAACGCTTTTAATATGGTAAATAGAAAAACAATTTTATCACGAGTAAGCGAATATCTCCCAGAATTTTTACCATTTATAGCCCAATGTTATGATAATCCGAGTTTACTTTCTTACGGTGATCAATATATTTTTTCTCAAAGAGGTGTCCAACAAGGAGATCCTCTTGGACCCGCTCTTTTTAGTTTAGCAATTCATACACTTATTTTATCATTAAATACAGAAATAAATCTTTGGTATCTAGATGACGGTACACTTGCTGTAAACCCAAAATCGGTTTTAGATAATTTTCATAAAATAATCAGAGAAAGTAAAGATTTGGGTTTAAATTTAAATTTTGATAAGTGTGAATTAACTGTTTTATTTAAAGATCATTCCAATATACTATCAATTTTTTTTAGTGTTGTTCCTAATCTGTTAGTAATTCCCATTTCAAATTTTAATTTATTAGGAAGTGCTTTTTCGTCAAATGAAATTAAATACTCAATTAATAAAAAGACAGAATTTTTAAAATCTCTTAGCACCAAATTAAAATTTTTAGACTCACATATTTCCTATTATTTACTAAAATATTCCTTTGCCATACCTCGAATGTCTTATTTGTTAAGATGTTCACCTTGTTGGAAATCTCCAGACTTACTTTGTAACTTTGATAATGTATTACAAAGTTTGGTTCAAGACGTAACAAATTGTGATATTAAATTAAATTCTTGGTTACAAAGCACTCTTCCAGTAAAATTGGGAGGTCTTGGAATAAGAGATACATCCACCCTGTCTATTTCTGCCTTTTTAGGTTCAATCAATGACGTGTCAGGTTTACTTTCCAAAATTTTACCTTCCTATATTCTTGCGACAGTAGATAATGATTTCAGCAATTGTTTTGTAAAATGTTTATCTGTTTGCAATCTTCGAAATCAACCACAAGAATTACCAAAAAAACAGAAAGATTTTGACTTTTTTATTTGCCAAGCTCGTCACAAATATATTACAAACATGTGCCAGACAAGTGAAGATAAGGCACGTCTACTTGCTCTTCAGGCCCCTGAAAGTAATGCTTGGATTAACGCACTTCCATCTTCGTCCTTGGGAAATTTGTTAGATAACAAAACATTCCATATTTCCATCGCTCTCAGACTTGGTCTGCCTGTGTGTGGAGAGCACACCTGCGTTTGCGGCGAAAATGCTGATATTTATGGCCTACATGGGTTAAGCTGCAAAAAAAGCGCAGGGCGTTCTTCTAGACACAGTCAGATAAATGACATTATCAAGAGAGCTCTGATTTCAGCTGAAAATCCTTCTGTTTTAGAGCCTCTTGGAGTTTGCAGAAGCGATGGAAAACGGGTAGATGGAATGACCTTCATTCCCTGGAAATATGGAAAACAATTACTTTGGGACGCTACTTGCAGCCATACACTTGCAAAATCCTATCTGGACAAAACTTCTAATTTTGTAGGTGCGGCTGCTCGTATTGCCGAGAATAAAAAACATCTAAAATATAAAGAGCTTGAAGAACGCTTTATCTTCATTCCTTTTGCTGTTGAAACTTTTGGTCCTTTGGGTGATGAGGCTAAGGGTTTTATTAATGAAATTTGCAAAAAAATAAATTGCCAAAAATCTAGAAGTTTCATTATCCAAAGAATTGGTTTAGCTGTGCAACGGGGTAATGCAGCATCAGTACTAGGTACAATCCAGGGAGACCTAGGACTTGATGAAGTTTATAATTTTTAAATATAGATTTAGTTCATTAATTTAATTTTAGAATATTCTTATTTGGTATTTATAACATTATATATTTTAATTATAATTTTCATTAATAACCTATTTATGTATATATGTTCCAAATATAAATATTTGTAAATAAAAAAAAAAAGAAACTGTACTTATAACATAATATGGTTTTTGGGTAAAATACATTTTTTTTACTCATATATCCAAGAGGATGCTAAGAACCAGCTGCAGACACGAAAACAACGTTTAAAAACTGTTATAATTTTTAAAATGGGGTTTATATTTAGATTTGTAACTTACTAAAAAACTTTTTTATTTCTGGACTGTGCTTTCTTCTTCCCTGGGAGCCGTCTTGATTAACTAATGGAGGCAGCGCAGCTTCATGGGCTTTTTGTGCCTGATCTCCCATTGTCTTTTATATCAATCCTCGCATTAGTCTTGTTCCTTTTACAAGTCAGTATAACCCGGAGACTGATTGGTAAATCAGTCAAAGTCAAAGTCAGAAAATAGCTTTATTGTCAAATGACACAAAAATATCGTAGACAAAGCCATATTTATAATACCTATAATAAAATATACAATATACAATTAAACAGATAAGTCATTTTTAAAATTAGATGTACAAAGTTAAAGCAACAACAAAATATTTTTACAGAGCAGTCAAACAAAAATCAAACTAAAAAAATAAAACGCTTACACTACTAGACAATAAATCAGTCAATTCTATATATTATCCAGTCAACCCACACATCTATCTGTCATTATAAAACTCGTCAAGAGTGTAGTATGCCTTCTCAGTTAAAAACCTCTTTGTCAGTCTTCTAAACCCTTTATGGCACTGTTGCCTCCTCAATGACAGAGGCAGCCTATTAAAAATTTTCTCTCCCTCATAAATAAATGACCTTTTAATTAGTTCAGAGCGAGAAATGGACATGTTAAGGGTAAAAGTCTGACGCAGGTTGTAATGAGTTGGCAATGACAGTTCATCCTTATACTTTTTAAAAACTAAACAGACCACCTCCAAAATATAAATACAAGTCAGGGTTAAGATAGAGTGTCTGACGAACAAGGGACGACAGGATTCACGAACCCTGGCTCCACACATATATCTAATTGCTCTCTTTTGTAACACAAACACAGATCCGAACAGATATTGAGAACATGATCCCCAAAAACAAATACCATAACGAAGATGGGATTCGATTAGTGAAAAATAGGAATTTCTTGCAATAGAAATGCCCAGATTGTTATATATAACCCTCAGTGCATAACAACCTGAAGAGAGTTTATTACAATATATATATATATATATATATATATATATATATATATATATATATATATATATAAATATATATATATATATATATATATATATATATATATATATATATATATATATATATATATATATATATATATATTCTACAACTTGGGTCCCCATTGTATGAGCCTATCTTGTGTAGGTGTTCTCTTACGTTATCATGCCCTGTTAGCAACCCTACTGTTATGCGAAGTCTTTTCCTACTTTGTCTGAGTAGTTCTTCCTTCGTTCTTTTAAATGGGCCTCTTATGAAGCTTTTTCCGTGTCTTATTCTACTGAGGTTCCCCAGTATTCTTCGTGTTTGTTTCGGATCCATTCCCTGGACTGTGCTTTAGTATATTTTTAAATTTTTAGTTTAAAAATTTATTACTTAAATTTTTCGTTAAAAAAAAATCTAAACCATAAAATATTTATTGGACGTTAAAATTCTTTGCGCCTTAGTTTTTAAAGTTCCAGTTTCAGTTTCTATTTTTCTAATGGAAGTAGATTTGTGTTTCCAAAATTTTAAAGTGATTTTAGAGAATAAAATTAGGGTGTGTGCTTAGGACGACAAGAGAGAAATGAAAAGAAGAAAGACGAGATTCCCCATTACTTTTCATAATCTAACATCCGCAAATCTTAAATTCAAGTCAAAAAAATTGATAATATATTAAATTTTTCAAAATGTTGATAAGTCATTTTCACAAATTGGATTGTTAACATAGTTTCTTTTCTAGAATATTAATTTTTGTTTCACAGCCTACTGTGGTTAAAAGAAGAAAGTTTCGATAAATCGCATAAAAACCAATATCATCCATTATATTTTTGAAAAGAGAATTTAATATGCAATTTAAAAAAATATAATTAAAAATTAAAAAAACAGGACTTAGGTCCAATACTTTTTTTACCTGACCCCATATATACTTATTCTGAAAACAGCAAATATTATAAAGAAACTTTTGTATAAAACATTTTTTTGGTCTCTTTTAACTAGAACAATACAGGGCCTATGAAAAATAGACGAAAATATTGTAATGGGCGATTTCTTGTTTTAAATTATGAGAAAAAGTTTCTATAAACATGGGTCCGGAAATGCACAGTTTTCAAGATACAAGGTGATAACTTTAAAAAAAAATATTAATTGTTTATTAATATTTAAAAAAATATTTACTCGATTCTTTTGAAATTTGGCAATATTATTTGTTGTATTAAGAGGCTAATAGCCCTAAATAGATTAAAATCATAAGGTCCAGTGGCGTCCCGGAGGGCATCTTAGCCAATAAAATTGGCAAAAAATGTACGCCACTGCCTATTTTGCAACTTTAATATTTGTTGCTTGATTAAGCGTCTAAAAATACAACTTCTTCACCTCTTGTATTTTTTCGTATCTCAGATCGTTTTCGAGAAAAAAAACGGTTTCATTGCATGCCACTGGACAAAATTGATTTATTAATTTCTGCTAAAAAAATCGCAGATGCCCTGAAAAACAAAAAATCAAAAACATTTCTAGGAAAGAGTTTTAGTGCAACAACAGCTACAACAAATGTTGGAAATGTCCATCCATTTCTGTACACCTTTTCACTCGACGAATCATTAAACGACGAACTCGAGCTAAAATTCGAGGTCTTTTTCTCACTTTTTCGCAAACATTTTCAATTTTATTTCTTAACTCTTCTATTGTTTGTATACCGGGTGACAACGAAATCACTACCCAGCCTTTTATTTTCTTGAATCAAAACATATAGCTTTCAAATTTTAGGATGCTATAATATATCATAAGATGCTGATTTTGGATATTATAGCATGTCTCTATCACTTCCGGTTTAACCGGAAGTGACATCAACTTTGATTTTTTCAATGGAATACCCTGTATATTTTTTAAAATTTGGATTCTACAAATCATTTCTGATATAAAATGTATATTATGTCCTATACCTATCTCTGCTAGTTTTTGAGAAAATGGCGATTAAATATGTCCAAACTACCGCATATTATGCAGTTTCATGGGAAAACAAATAAATGATATAAAAAATTATTATGTTTAATTTAATTTTTTCTAAAGACTCTATCTGTGGAGGTCATTATAAAACTAGTTCCGGCTTTACCGGAAGTGCTGCGAAAATTGACTTTTCCAATAATGTTACTTCAAAAATTTAAATGCAACACCCTGTATTTTTTTAAATTTGGATTCTACGGGTCATTCCTAATATAAAATCTGTATAATATCCTATACCTATCTTTGTTAGTTTTTGAGAAAATGGCGATTAAAGATGTCCAAACGACTGCACATTATGCAGTTATAGGGCAAACAAATAAACGTTAGAAACATTTAATATTTTTTAATTTAATTCTAAATTATTTTTTAATTACTTTCTTAAATAAAAAACTAATATTAAAATAACAAAATTGCTCCAAAGAGACGGCCTGAATTTAGGCTTATTAATTTTCTAACATTTATTTGTTTTCCCCTATAACTGCATAATGTGCGGTCGTTTGGACATCTTCTATTTTCTCAAAAACTAACAAAGATAGGTATAGGATATTATACAGATTTTATATCAGGAATGACCCGTAAAACGAAATTTAACAAAATATACAGGTGTTCATTTAAATTTTTGAAGTACATTATTGAAAGTCAATTTTCCAGCACTTCCGGTAAAGCCGGAAGTAGTTTTATTATGACCTCTACAGATAGAGTCTTTAGAAAAATTAAATTAAACATAAGAATTTATTATATTATTTATTTGTTTTCCTAAAACTGCATAATATGCGGTAGTTTGGACATTTTTAATCGCCATTTTCTCAAAACTAGCAAGATAATATAGGACATAATATACACTTTATATTAGTAATGATTCGTAGAATCCAAATTTTAAAAAATATAATATTCCATTGAAAAAATCAAAGTGATGTCGTTTCCGGTTAAACCGAAGTGATAGAGACATGTTATAATATCCAAAATCAGCATCTTATATATATTATAGCATACTAAAAATTTAAAAGCTATATGTTTATTTAAGAAAATAAAAGGCTGGGTAGTGATTTCGTTGTACCGGTATATATATATATATATATATATATATATATATATATATATATATATATATATATATATATATATATATATATATATATATATATATATATATATTATATATATATATATATATATATATATATATATATATATATATATATATATATATATATATATATATATATATATATATATATATATATATATATATATATATATATATATATATATATATATATATATATATATATATATATATATATATATATATATATATATATATATATATATATATATATATATATATATTTCTTTTAAGTTATCACCCTGCATCTTGAAAACTGTGCATTTCCGGACCCATGTTTATAAAAACTTTTTCTTATATTTTTAAACAAGGAATCGCCCATTACAATATCTCCGTCTATTTTTCGAACTCCCTGTATAGGGTCATTCTGAAATTGGCAATTTTTTGATTTTCCCCCGTATCTCTTAGGCGTGCAAACATTTTTAAATTTTAATTTTTTTATTTTAAAGTTGACTCAAAAAACACATGGCGCCTATATTTCTTTTTAAATGGTCCTATCAATTACGGAGATATCCACACGTGCAGGGTTTTAAAAATGGGACATCCTGTACAAGTGGATTGCTGTCTGTTTTTATCTATGACTGACTCCTTGCGCTCTGCAATCGTTACAATATACCTCCGCCATTTCCACATTTTAGTAGGCAGATAAATGCAAGAATATTAAATAATTTATTACCAAATAGTTATATAATTTCACGTGAGTAAAAAACACGTGTCTCCTCTTCAACTTCTTACCGGTGTAGAAAATAGTTTCATTTGTATAAGAAAATTGACGTGACTTCTAACGTGACGTAACGTACGATACGCCGAACTTGTATGAAAATTAAGGATATCAGGGATGTATTACTGGCTTTTAGAATTTATAATTACAAACAAATAAAATTGATAAAGTTTTTAATATAATATCTTTTGACTAAAAATTAATTTGTTTTACTACAACAGTCCCTTTTAAATATACAGGATTGGCAAGGCAAGGGCTTGGAAGCCAATTTTAATGTAATAGAGTAGGATACATATGGTATGACCCCAGATTAAAAAGAGAACGACAAAAATTTCCCCTATCCCTCTTCCAATACAACGATGGTCGACGGTGCCTACTATTCGTTAGGATATTGTCGACGGTGTTGTCATTTCGTAAAATATTTATTAGCAATTTTAGAAATGTTTAAAAAATCATACATTTTATAAAACTTTATTTAAAAAAGTTATGCGCTTAGCAAAAAAAAAGAAATTTGTAAAAAATATTAGTATTTTAGAATGGTTAAAGTTCCTTTATTATTTTAATAATGGGTATTTGTTATTTTATCGAGCAAGTCCACATAAATAATTTTATTTTTACTGGTTGGCAACATTGCCCGTCGCGTTTACTTGCATTGACGTCCGGGGACCGGTTGATACTGAGTAGTGTGTGCAGTGTTGCCAGATGAGATAAAGCAGAAATCGTGGAATACAATGACGAAAAATTGTAAGATATCGTAAGGAGTGTGGAGGATTACAAATTACCTAATAATATTGTTAAAAAGACAAACACAATGACAATGTTTAATACATTTATCAAACCTAATGTAACTTTACATTACACCAATTTAAATATTAAATCACCAAATAAACGAGCAGATAACATAAATTTCAAAAAGTTGGCCTAGCGTAGTTTAGGCAATAGGCACTACTACATTATGCTCAGTCCTCAGAATCGTTAGTATTATCCTTTTTATCGCCATATAATATGTTACTACTACCTAACTTTCGTATCATGTTGTTATTGATAGAAAAATCATAACAATTTTCGTCGCCAATTAATTTTTTTTCTAAATAAAATACTTTCGATGGTTTTGACTTATGTAAAATTTCCGATACGAGACAGGATTGCGTAAAAATGCAAACAAATAAATTGTAAACCACCTTTACCTGCAATCAACGGGGAATCTCATGTCGTTCTGCTCGATAACCGCTTGTAGGCAACGGGGATTCCCCGATCGTTTCTTTTGATATGCCATTATTTTCATTCACTATAGAGACGAAGTAAATTAATAATTTAAATGCAATATTTTATTTTAAAATGATTTATTTAAAAATCGTTAGAATTGCTACCTTATTCGTAAGACCATAAAATCGGAACCAAAATCGTGTAATCTTACGAATAATCGTGAGATCTGGCATCACTGAGTGGGTGGTATTGGGACGGTAGAAAGGGAATCAGCCGCTACACGTTTTTTGTCTATCTTTATTTCGCTCAAGCCTTTGCCTATTAAATTAACATCTTCTTTTATCACATTGAAAATCTCCGCACCTAAGAAATTTGTTTGCCAGACGTGTATAGTGTGGTATATTAAGTTTGCAATAGATGAAAAACTTTTTTTTTGTAATTTGTCAAAAAATTTAATTTTTCATAAAAGTTGGTGCAAAAATTTAAAACTGTTTAAGAGTAAGAATTTTGTTGTTATCTCCATTCTTTTGTCGTATTAAAGCAAGTGTTATAAAAAAACAAAGTTGTATGATTGTGTGGTATAAAATTAAATTTAGGGACAAAAGGTTATTTATCACAGGTCAATATTTATTGGGTGGTACTAAATAAACATACACAGGGTGTCTACTGACAGAGTTTAGAAAAGGAAACACTTATTTGTGGTTTTAGAGTGAAAATCTATTGTAACAATACTTTCTTGCATTAAAACTACTATAAAATCCTAAAAGATTTTAAATAATGATGACTCATAGAAGTCGAAGCCCATTGGAAGAAAGCCAAAAAATAGTAACGCGTCTTCTGGTGCTGCCGCCAAAACATGTTAATTATATCGAATTGGCATGTTTTGGCGAAAGCGCCAGAAGACGCGTTGGTCTTTTTAAATATTGGTGTAGGTTAGGTTAGGTTTAAAGTGAGAGGACTTTTTACGCCCCGCACCGGAACCGCTCGGTCTATTGTGGCTCACACCTATTCTAATGAATCCGATATCAAATTGTGAGAGAGTTCTTACATCTCCCCTTACTCGTGCCGCTACCGGACACGAGAACAATATGTATTCTGGTGCCCCTGTCTCCTGGAAAGTACGACGAGCAGACGATTAGATCCATCATGCCCTCCTCTCCTGGTATAGTGACGTGGGTAGCTACCAGGTCCTTGTTACAGGAACCAGATGTTCCTTCTGAGGCCGCATCTCCGGCCTTTTCTCATGAAAACGGTACTATTCGTTCCTGTTTAGCCAGGGAACCCCTTTTCCTATAAAAGCAGTTCTGTCGGCCTTCTGTTTGGATTCAGGAATCCCTTTTTAAGCACCTGTTTGTTCGGGATGAATTGGCCCTGTCCCGTGAAACAGGCGCCTGTGACTTCAGGGGCACTCGTTTTGGTCAGCGCACCTTTGTTTGCTTGTAACCTTGGGTGTCACCTCTGGAAACTGATTTATCCGTTTCGGTCAGCGCATCTTTGTCACTATTTTTCCTATGAAAGCGGTTCCGTCCTCTTTCTGTTTGGAGCTAGGGAAGTAATAGTCCACCACGGCAGAGCCCCGCGTTTCCGCAGTAAGGCTAGATACTCAGAGAGGTCGCCATGTATCTCAGAGGCACCGTTGGAGACACCTATTTAAGGCACAGGATGTTATTCACTCATCAGCACGGTATGCTAACACCTTGAGTTAAGCCTTGTGTTCGTCTTAGTTTCGGATCCCGTTCCATACGCTAGCAACTGGAGTTGCCGATAACCAGCAACTTCAGCGCTTGTTACATGTTAATGGGCCCAACCACAACATCGACGTGCAAACACATCGGAGGGTGCCATGCGCTAACACATGTGCCATTCTAGAAAAACGGCTTTTGCCTTCTTCCAACCACTATCGACTTTTATAAGTGATCATTAATAAAAACATTTAAGAAGTTTTTAAACAAAAACTATTTATTTAAAAAAAAGCTACGATAGTAGACTATGCGACACTTCAGGCAGACAGGCCGACTTCCGGTCCATGACGTCACTATTTAGGAATCTTGGGCTAGCTATATTTTAAGGTATTGCGCATCGTGTCATCTGTCAAATGTCATCTGTCAAAAGTCACCTGTCATCT
>JAHBCN010024153.1:0-12168 GCA_019359885.1 Listronotus oregonensis | reverse complement strand
TTTAGCAATTGAATTAGTAGGTCCCAAAGATAGAACTACTGTTACGATACTAATAAATATGGCCTATTCTTTATCACTTGTTAGCTTAGCTGTGGTGGTGTGGGCAATAAGAAGTTGGCGGTAAGTACAATAAACAACTATGTTAAAACAAATATGTTAAAAGTGTTAAATAATTATTTATTTATTAGAAAATATTCTTTGGGCTACTCGCTAGATATACAAAAAAAGATCGATCACTTCACTGTGATCTGGATTAAGGATTGGCATTGTCTTCTATGGCACGGCGCAACCCCAAAAAAGTGTATGTTAAATCACGAAAAACAATGTGGACATTTTCTTCCGCGTTAGACAACACATGAGAAATATGAAAGCGTCTAAATGCAGTAGATTTTGTCACGAGTACGAGGGACAATATCTGCTGTTTCTTGGCGCCATCGTGACGAGGTTCCTTGTTTCAGTTTGCAGTTTAGCAAAGGTAACTTTTATTAAGATTTTTTAATTTTGTTCCCAGATTTTCTATTATTTCACCTTTTTACCTATAAGACACTACCAAATAAAGTAACTTAATTGAATTTAAGTTATGTCCCTTACTGAAAGAAAACGCATTACCCTTTTGATAATCAGAGGTTTCGGAGATCGCCAACGATCCTTTAATGAAACAAAACATCTTTTTAATGATACGTTTCTGGACCGCCTTCCTATTCAGAGGTTTGACCAAACTGGTACTTGTAAAGATCGCCTACGCTCTGGAAGGCCAAGAACGGTTAGTAACGAAGAAAAAAGTTTGGAAATTGTGTAGCATTTTGTAGAAGAACCAAATCTGTCATTATGAAAAGTAGCCCCTCAATCCGATGTTAATTTTATATCTGTGAGAAATGTCCAATTGAATTTTGTAAAGTTATTTTGCAAAAATGGGAACTAAATAGAAATTTTTTCAATAATATTATTTTTTCTGACGAATTAATTTTCATGCTTAACGGCACAGTTAACAGACAGAATTGTTGATACTGGGCAGATGAGAATTCTCACTGGATGAAAGAATCGCACACCCAATATCCCGAGAAAGTCAACGTTTGGGCAGGTATAATTCAAAATCAAATAATAGGCCCATTTTTTGTTGAGGGAAATTTAAATTCAGAGCAGTATTTGCACATGTAAGAAGATCAAACTATTACCTGAAATAATAATTAGAAGAGGTTATAATGGTTGTAGCAAGATAGTCGGTATAAACGTAAGGAGATTTTTAGATGCTATTTTGCCTAATAGGTGGATCGGCAGAAGAGGTGAAATAAAATTTCTCAGCGAGGTCCCTTGACCTTACGCCCTTGGACTTTTTCTCTGAGTCATTTGAAAAATAAAGTGTTTACAACCAAGCTTAAAAATATTGATGTACTTGAAGACAGGATTAGGACCGAATGTGAATTGATAACTCCAGTTATGCTCCAAAATGTTATTAATAAATTTTATTACAAATTGGGGCTAGTCAAGTTGTTTAGGGAGGCAATTTTCAGCACTTAATTAAATGAGCTTTTTCGTTATTACTGTATTTATTATTTTAATAAAAGTTACCTTATATCTTTTTAACTAATAGATTTAGGTATAGAACATAAAACTGGAACTAGGGCTAAAATTTGGCGTAGATACTATTTCATTTAAAAAAACACAACATGTTTATTTTGTGTTGTGGCGGTGTTTTCGAAATATCGAGGGAGTATACGATATTACCTCTCACAATGGGGAATTTTATCGCAACATATGCTTGCATTCAGATCAAGGAAGTTTAAAGGTGTATGGAAGCCCAATGCTATGGCCCATTCGATCAAAAAGTGTCCAGCCCAGTATGAAAATAACTGTCAGAGTTGGCCCCGCCGATTTTGCGCAATAACAAAATTCCACGAAATAATTTAATGTGTTGCCTACTTACACACTGATAAATCAGTGTGTAGTTAGGCAACACATTATACTTTTATGAGAGCCGTATTAGTTTCGATTGCTTTGCTTTGTGTGTTTATATTATAGAAGTTTTTTGAATTGATAAAAACCTTCTTATTTTAGTGATTAGTGTTTATTAAATTGTGACTATAATTTTGTGTTAATTGTTTGTTACTTATAATATCGACAAAATGACTAGAGGTTGTATGGTTTTGTCTTGCAAATCTAAGGGTAACATACCCGGCATTTTTTACTTTAGGTAAGTATTTCTTATATTTAAATTAGGTGCTTCTTATGAGACGTAACGTTAGGTAACCGAATAAATAATAATATATTAATTATGAAAAATATAAAATGAAAATTTCATAGAAAATAGCAGTGAGAGAAGTAAGGCAATCTTAACTATCTTTTAGATGATTTCCACAATGTTTGAGTATTTCTGTGGATTATTAAAAAAAAGGTTTACATTTAGGTACTTTTATTTCATTTACTAATTTAGTACATTCCTTTAAAGAATCAAAATTATTAATTACTGGGCAGACCAGGCAAATTTAAATATATACAGGTCCCTCTAATTAAATGAAAGAAAGTACAATTTTATGTTAAAGTTCCTTTTTGCTTTTTCTGTATTTGTTTAAAAAGAAATTGGATTTTTGGTTTCTTAAACTTACATTATCATCTTTTTAAGCTCGATATACTGTAGACACATAATATTTAACGGATTAACGGTTACTGTTACAATGGATACCTAGGTACCAAAGGTTACTAAATATTTTTAACCAATGTTATTCTGTCTCATGAATGTTTGTTATTAGTGAAAAGTATATGCCTAAAAAGCAGTTATAAAAATTTTCACTTTTTAATGTACAACCACAATCTTAGGATTAGATTAAACTCATTTACACTTTCTTACCCTTCTTTTATCCCAAAATTGGTGATAAGTACATAAATCTATCATACAATGTTTGAAATTTATCTTTAAAAAATTGTGTTTTTATTTATTTACAAAGATTTTTGGTAAAAATACAAAACTCCCAAAAATATCGACCATTTAAATAAAAGGCTGTAAAGTATCTATTCTTTCCATATTATATCAGATGATATAAAATCCAATATTACCCAATAATTTTAAGCATTCTATGGTAGTATGGTTTAATAACCAACAATTTTGTGCAAAAAATAAAAAAAAAACAGTGAATGCTTGAATTTGACCTTTGATGATGTCAACTTTATAGATAGTAACAAAGAATTATGGAAGTCCGGCTCTGACTTACTATTTTTGGAAACCCGGGGGGGGAACCCCCCTATTCCCGCTGCCCTGCACGCCTGGACAATTTTGTTCTACGGTATTGGGCTTCCATACACCTTTAAACTTCCTTGTTTCAGATGCGTTAATATTCGGTACGTGGTTTTCTAATTCAAAAGAGAATGACGATCCTTTTATGGGCATATCGTTAAAACATTGTCTTTCGCAATTTGACAAACATTTTTCAAAGATTGCATCGTATCACAGGAGATAATGCCAATACGCATCCGGATATTGGTTATAGTTAAAAAAAATGTGATATAACGTGAATGAAAATTATTTTTTGCAATTGGTGTTATAAATATTTACAATTATACATGGAATATATTATCTGCTAAGTGACCATCACGACTTTTCTGACAGAAAACCATTCTTTTGTTGTAATTTTCCATAATATCTAATCGCAGTTGTGGTGTTATCATAGAAATCTGTCGAATTTTCTCTTTCAACTGTTAAACTGATTGGGCATTCTTTTCATAAGCTCCACTTTATACATAACCCCACAAAAAAATAATCCAGTGATGTCAAGTGACATTATCCAGATGGAAAGTTTTCGTTACCATATCTTGGGAGATTCTTTCCTTTAAATCTTGTACGCAATAAATCCATTGTTTTTGTATGACATGTCGCGCCATCTTGTTGGAATCATCTATTTTTTAAGTCCGTTTGATTATCTCATGACATAAAAGGTCTTTAATCATCGCCGATATGGCTCCTCGTTTACCATAAGAACTGGTGCGCCTTTATTTTTTAAAAGAAAAGTCCAATAATACATGCGACTTGACGCGGCTGAATTATTTTTTGTAGGTTATGTAAAATGAAAAGCTTACGAAAACAATTCCCAAACACCGCAACAAATAAAAAACGATATTTAACGGATAATTCCTGCATGCTCAACTATTGTTTCTTGCCAAAGCAGTCGCGAGGGCCGGGAGTTTGGGCCCAAAAGGATTTGCGTTGTTAAATTTAGAAACTTTTGGCTTGTTAAAAGTTAACGACGGTTTGAATTTTAACAAAACGTCATTGTCAGTTTTTTTCAATGATTTTAGTGGCAACCTGTCAAAGTTTGACATTTTGTTAACCATTCTAAACCGTTGTTTTTTTAACAATTGCTAATTCCATTGCAATTTAACAACGGATCTTTGTTTTTTTAAAAAAAAGATTTATACTATTATTGCAATAAAAAGATTTTCATTTACCTTATAAACCTTTTTTTTATTTATCACCAACATCCGGAACCCCTTATTGGAAGCCCCTTTTTATTTAAAATTTACATAAACAAAAATATAGGTATATTGCCACATCTGGACTTTAAATAACACATCAAATAAAAATACATTTTAGGTAAAAATCGTTGTTAAATGATTCTCTTTTGCATACCCTTAAAAAAGCCTTATCAAGGAAGATCAATTATATGCCGGTTTTCTATTAAGTTTTAAAACATAAAAAAACAACCTGAGTTTAACAAAATATAATTATTAAATGCAATTTTGTAGGATGGCTCTTGCTACTACCGTGCCATTTACTGCATTATTTTCTTGGGGCTTTTACCGGAAAGTCCAAGGGGGGCTATTAGCTCAAGGAAGATACGAGGAAGCTGAAAAATATTGAGTAAAAAAAGGGAAGGTAAAAATTTAACTATAGGCAAAATATAAAAAAAATACTTACACTATTGTCTCAATGATAAAGGAGACAGATGTTTCTTTGTAAAGTTTAATCTTCTAATGTTGGAAGATTCTTCCGTAAAAAAACTAATATGCATAAGCTATACTAAGTGACATAGAAATCCGAACACCCAGTTTAAATGATTTTATTTTAATAAAATTTTGTATAAGTACTTAATGAAGCATAATAAGTAAATAATTAAAATATTGCATTGCTTTAAAGTCCTTTTACCTTTAATAATGTGTGGATGCACCCCTATGTGCTACGTATTCTCCAACGCGTCTAGGCATGCTTCTGATCAGGTGGTCAATGTCCTCCTGTGGTATCTCATTCCAGGCAATCACCAACTCCTCTCGAAGTGCTTCTAGAGTCTGGGGAGGACGTTGCAAATTGAGCAATCTCCTACCCATCATATCCCACACGTGTTCAATTGGGGATAAGTCGGGAGATCTTGATGGCCATGGTAATAATGTGACATTATTTTGTTGAAAGAAGTCCATTGTGACTCTTGCAACATATGGTCGGGCATTATCTTGTTGAAAAGTTGGATTTGCCAGGGTGTCAAGATATGGTAAAAGAGGGGGTTCTAGAACTTCTTGGATTTAACGCTGCGCGGTCATGTTACCCCTGATGAAGATTAGAGGTGACCTGGATAAGCTATAGCACCCCAAACCCTTCAACAGTGTGATGAAGATGTCTTTCAACAAAAACTGTATTCCTCCTTTCACCACGTCGCCTTTTAACCCTGGCTCGACCATCGTGCATGCCTAAACAAAATCGAGACTCGTCACTAAAGACAATACTGTTCCATTCCTGATTCCAGAATGACCGTTCTCTGCACCACTCAAGGCGATTACGTCGGTGTTCTGGAGTTAAAGGAAGGACCCAGTGTGGGCGGTATGAAAACAGGCCAAAACTTCTCATTCGTCGGTAAACAGTTCGCATGCCAATAGGTCTTCCACGTTCTGCAAACCATTCATTAGCAATGGACCTGGTAGTGGAGAAACGGCCCCTTAAAGCCAATAATCTTAGGCGACAATTTCACGGTCTGTTGTTCTGGCGCGTCCAGTCCCCCTTTGTTTCGCGTATGGCCTTCTTGAAGCCATGCCTGACAACACCTAACCACAGTGTCTACATTTTTTACACTCTAACACAATTTCCCAAAAAGAAAGTCCAGTTTCCCCGAAGTCCCACTATAGGGCCCCCTCTCAAACTCACTAAGTTGACGAAATCGTACAGGTCTCCGTACTCTAGGCATCGTAACCAATCGTAAAGTATGTCAAGAACCAAAATCCGCCAAATTTGGATCTTTACTGCGGCTGCAATATTCATTTTTTGATTGTAAGTGAATTTAAAAAAAAGCAGTATAAAAACCGAAATCTCAGACTGATAAGGCTGCAAATTCCATGAATTGTTATTTTCAGTAAGATAAATAAATTCACCAAATTTTATTAAAATAAAACCATTTAAACTGGGTGTTCGGATTTCTATGTCACTAATCGCCCATTAAAATACCCTTATCTGGTATGTAGTTAATAATATACTATATAGTATATTATTAACTAGATACCAGATAAGGGTATTTTAATGGGCGATTAGTGATCGGGTTCAGAGTTAAGATTATTAATCGTTTATTAATGCCCGAGTAATGTACAATTATGTTCCCACAAGAGTTCGCAAAGCAGCACTTTTTCGCACTAAGGGCGAAAAATTAAAAATATTCTAAAATCTTTTAGATATGGAATATTTATAAATATTTGAGCCATTGTAGACTATTTTATGCAACATACAAAGCAATGTTCAGTTTATTTCCTTTCGTCTAAGTTTTTTCGTAATTTTCAATACTTTAGTAAAAATCAAAAAAATTGTATATTATTTTAATTGGAAAAAAGTGATACTTTTTATGGCGTGCTCGTGTTAACAGGCGAACGGAGTGAGTGATAAAATATGCTGTTTTTTCTTCAATAGTAGACAGATATATGCAAAAACATCTCCTTTTTATATAGAACGTTTCACGAGGGTTTGTACTTACGTCATCAATAACGTCATGACTTGGAAAAAATGGTTGTCGTAGCTAATTCATATAAATTCAATGCTGTTCACATTTTAAATTAAAGTTAAGCAATATTGATGCAAGTACGTTTCAAAGCGCTCTTTAAAACACTTTCAGAATTGTCTTCTAATAAAATTTTTAATTCATCATGATCCGATTGCACCAATAATTTTTTTAATTTTCTTAAGGTAAAGCTAAGCTTAAATCAAAAATTCGATTGGACCAGCGTTATGGGCGGATTCAAGATTCGCTTTATCTCAGCCTAAAAATATCTAGACTTAACGTTATTCTTGTCCCAATTTTGTTGATTTTTTTTGTGTTTCTTATGATGAAAGACCATTGAAATCCCCGATTTTTTAGAAAATGGGTGTTTTAGTCGGAATGATGGAACAACTAATTATCAGAATACAACATTTTTAGAATGATTTCACTTTTTAAAGCCAAGTGTTAAGCCTTATAGAAACCAGAAAGAAATCCCTGGAATATAATACATATATAACAATTTGCAGTTAATACCTGGAATATAGCACGTATATAACGGTTTGCAGTTATTTTAAACTCTAAAAAAAAAGACGGTCTATAAATTGGTTTATTTTTTATAATATTCTTGTACCATGCTATGTTATACCTTGCTAGTAACAAACGTTTTCTTCTCGCATGTTCTCTCTTTTTTGGTAATTTGATTTGATAGTTTACTTTCTTTTTTTTTAATTTTTTTAATCAAATTATTTATATGGATGTTATATAAGGTTTAACTGGATTTTTGAACACTAAAGAAGCAGAAATTACCATAGCCGTAACTTATAATATGCGGTGGTGCCAGCATTATCACTTTACTAAGTTTAACTAAGTTGCAACCCAAACAAAAGTCAAGCTTGGCTTTATTTTTAAGTCGACTTAACAAAGTTAAGTTTATTCATAAAATGGTGCAATTAGGCACATGAACTTCATTTAGGAGTGACCAACAATATTCAAAATAATTAAACGCGTAGATAGTTATAATTATTTAAGATGAGTGGGTTCGCAAGGCGGCTTGGACCGATGTTGGAAAATAGTTGCTATAAAAATGTAACATAAAGCTCACAGTGGACACTGACAACAATATTTTTTTTGTAATTGCGTCTCCGATGGCATTTTAATTTCGTATTGATAAACAGTTATTAAGTAAGTATATTAAGTATTTAATCGGGTAATAAATAAAAATTTTAGTTTTGTTTTTGGTTTACTAATTATTCAGTTGTTGACGCTTGTTTTGTTGTTTGTTTGTATCTATGTTGCTAAGAGAACTCGTTTTAATCCGCCGGAGGAAAAGTAAAAAGTAAAGCTCCGGCGAAGGAAAACTAAAACTTTGCGGTCGCCTACACAGTTAAGTTATGACGGATTAACTGACGTTTTAAAAAAAATTCTACGAGCGTTCTGGAAATTGCAATCGTTAAGTGAGGCGTTGAGGACCAGACCGGATATCCAGTTAATGACCTAAACGGAAAAAATTGGATTTTAAAAAACTGGGGGGTCTTTTTCGGTGAAGGTTTTCTGAAATTGGAAATTCATATTATTGCACTATTTAAGATTTTGCGTGTGTTTTTTCTAGTTCTCAACACCTAAAATAATGAGTGTGACGTTGAATAATTGTATTGTTGATTCACCAAGTTACCTTCGGTTTCTATGATGATGAGTTTTTATTGACTTTTAAAATAATTTCGAAGTGTCAAATATAATCTTATATAAAATATGGAACACGAAATTCCGAAAGATATTTTGCATTCTGCTAAGGTAGCTTCTTTAGAAATTATACAGAAGAAATCTGCTCCTAGATATGAACAAGAATATTCGATTTTCAAAGATTGGCGTCCCCAAAAAAAAAAAAAGGTTAATACTTTTTACAAAGAGGAGTCTTATCTAACATATTTTGCCAAACTTTTTAAGAAGTTAAAGCCGTCTACGATATGGGCCAGATATTTCACTTTAAAAACGATGATAAAACTAAAGAGAAATGTGAACATCTGCAAATTTTACAAGATAATTGCCTTTATTAAGCAAAAAAATACGGGCTTTAAACCTAAAAAATCTAAAACGTTGACCAAAGAAGTTATCACCAAATTTTTATTTGAAGCTCCGGATAACATATATTTGTTTCATAAAATTGTGGCTATTTTTGGAATTGCTGGAGCTTGCCGTCGCCAAGAGTTTACAAATTTAACTTTGGATGACACTGAAGATAAAAAAGATATCATAGTGGTTAACATACCAGACATAAAGACACATATAACACAAAGCTTTGTTGAATCTGGACAAAATTATATTTACTACTACAGAAAATATATAGAATTGCGTCTATAAAACACTAACCGTCGAAGATTTTTCATAAATTATTAAAATGGTAAATGTACAGTGCAGGGCCTAGGGATACCCAAAATCAGAAAAATTCTCTCTAATATAGTCGGAATCCTTAAGCTTGAAAATCCTGAAGAGTATGCCGAACACTGTTTTAGGAAGTCTTCCTCAACTTTATGGGCTTATTCTTATGAGACCGACACAAGGAAGTTTAAAGGTGTATGGAAGCCCAATGCTATGGCCCATTCGATCAAAAAATGTCCAGCCCAGTATGAAAATAACTGTCAGAGTTGACCCCGCCGATTCTGCGCAATAACAAAATTCCACGAAATAATTTAATGTGTTGCCTACTTACACCTGATAAATCAGTTGAAGTTAGCCAACACATTATAATTTTATGAGAGCCGGAGTAAGGGTAACATACCCGTCTTTTTAACTTTAGGTAAGTATTTTTTATATTTAAATTAGGTGCTTCTTATAAGACGTAACGTTAGGTAACTGAATAAATAATAATATATCAATTTTATTATGAATAATAGAAAATGAAAATTTCATAGGAAATATTAGTGAGAAAAGTAAGGCAATCTTAACTATCTTTTAGATGATTTCCACAATGTTTGTGTATTACTGTGGATTATTAAAAAGAAATAAGGTTTACATTTAGGTACTTTTATTTCATTTAATAATTTAGTACACTCTTTTAAAGGATCAAAATTATTGATTACTGGGCAGACCAGGCAAATTTTAATATATACAGGTCCCTCTAATTGAATGAAAGGAAGTACAATTTTGGTACGGTTTTTTGTGGCGCTGATTACAAAACTAAAAAAAAAATTCGGCAATGCTTCGTTTTCGAGATATTCATAATCAAAATTGAAAATCAAACTAACCTTGTTTACACTATTCCTCCTTCTTTTTGCACAAAATTCTTTATTTTTACACTAAATTGGCACACAATATTTCACAAACGCCTTTAAAAAACTTTTTTTATGATTATTTTATACCTTTTTTACACTTTTATTTTTTAAGCAAATATAGCTGCTGCCTTTGAAATTAAAAGTTCGCAATTTAATGGAAAAAAGGTGTAAAATAAATAAAAATACAAGATTTTAAAAGGTGTTTATAAAATATTGTGTGCCACTTTAGTGTAAAAATCAAGAATTATGTACAAAAAGAAGGGAGAATATAGTGAAAATGAGGTTAGTTTAATTTTCAACTTTGATGATGAAGATCTCGGAAACGAAACGTTGGCGAAAAGATATTTTGTCAGATTTGTAATCAGTGCCCCCAAAAACCCCCGTATTCCGAATTTGATCAAAATCGGAGAGGAGGCAACTTTCGAGACAATACCATTTGTTTAAAAATAAATTAGATTTTTAGTTTCTTAATCTTGCATTATCAACTTTTTAAGCTCGACATACTGTAGACACATAATATTTAACGGATACTGTTACAATGGATACTTAGGTACCAAAGGTTACTAAACATTTTTAACCACTGTTATTCGGTCTCATGAAGGTTTGTTATTAGTGAAAAGTATTTGCCTAAAAAGCAGTTATAAAAATTTTCACTTTTTAATGTACAACCAGAATCTTAGGATTAGATTAAACTCATTTACAATATCTTGCCCTTCTTTTATCATAAAATTGGTGATAAGTACATAATACTATCATACAATGTTTGAAATTTATTTTAAAAAATCGTGTTTTTATTTATTTACGAAGATTTTTGGTAAAAATACAAAACTTCCAAAAATATCGACCATTTAAATAGAAAGCAGTAAAGTGGCGCCATCTATTCTTTCCATATTATATTAGTTGATATAAAATCTAATATTACACAATAATTTTAAATATTCTATAGTAATATCCTTTAATAACCAACAATTTTGTGCAAAAAATAAAAAAAGCAGTGAATGTTGGAATTTGACATTTGATGATGTCAATTTTATAGATAGTAACAAAGAATTATGGAAATCCGGCCCTGACCTTCTATTCATTGCGCAAATTCCGCAGGGCCAACCCCCCTATTTCCGCTGCCCTGCACGCCCGGACAAGTTTGTTCTACAGTATTGGGCTTCCATACACCTTTAAACTTCCTTGGACCGACATTACAGACAAAACGGCACGGAGGGTGGAAATTTTCTGTTGCAGAAAGTTATACAGATAAATCAATAACACATAAAATGGAAATTGCCAATAAAATCTTAACAAACAATGTTTCAAAAAATAATACCATAAATTCACTCGAGCCGATGATTTAGCTTCTACCGTAAATGTACAACATATGACAAATTGTACTTTTAATATAAATTATTATACATTGTAAAAAAGTTAAAAGTAGTTTTTATAACAACATTCATTATCATTCCTGTTTAATACATTTTTAATTTTATCTTTTCTTTTGCATTTTATTTAAAACATATTTTTTGTGTCATCAACCCTAGTACGCTTGTAGAAAAAATATAGTTCCTAACACTTGCGAAAAGAAATTTTTCTTCTCGCACTTGTTCGGAAAATAGCTATTTTTTAAATATTCTTGTAACAGTAATAAGTTGACATAATATGTTAGTGCAGGTACACATGAGCTTAAAAGTAATCGGGACGCAAAGATTGAATTCAATCTGATAGGCAGAAATACATTGGGAGTAATGGGGCAATTATGAGATAGCGATGCTTCGGAAATCTGGGCCTATCTTGATGGGTATCGCGGCGAGACGCCAATATTGATTTCAATCTCGATAGGCAGAAATACGGGGTAATGGGGCAATGCACATGAGATAACTATAGGTTTCAGATAGTCTCGGCCTATCCATAGCTATCCGATTATGCGGCGACGCAGGTTTCTGCCCTATCTTGCGTCAATTCTATCTACATAA
>JAHBCN010024152.1:0-12063 GCA_019359885.1 Listronotus oregonensis | reverse complement strand
GTAAACAAAAAAGGCAATCAATAACAGGTCATTAACCTCTGAGAGAAAATAAAATCAATAAAACCTTCAAAAATGTAAACAAAAAGGGAAACAATTTAAACTATCCCTTGCGCTCCAGACAACAGACAGTTTTAAGAAAAAAAGAAAAACAAAATGATGGGCTACAACTGCTCCCCTTATTTTAAGGTATTTACATACAAAGGTATTTATACATAAAATAATGCATATATACAAATAATATTGTTACGTTGAATTTTGCAACGTAACAACTCCGTGTGTCAGAAATAATGGCATTTTCTGTGGATTAAGCAAAACATCATTAATTAGAACAGCCAGTTGATGGTGTGTGCACCAAAACTTTAAACCAATAATTTGGACCCCGTCAGGGTCCAGGCGCCTTCCAATTGTGGAGTCCTTTAATAATGCAAGATATTTCTTCGGTGGTAAATGGCACGAATTGCATCTGTCTGTATTCCTGGCAGGCTTGATGTTCTTCATTTACCCAGCTAGCATCGATATTACAGGGGGGGTGTGGCTAGTTGGCCTTTCCAAAACTTCTCTATCTGTTCTTTACTAGGATATCGTTATCTGTCTCATCAGATGAGGAATTTAATTTCCGATAGAAAACCCTTTCCGCCCGCCCGAATAGCGCATTGTCTTGTTTTCGGTTGTTGCTGCTCTATATCTCCTTAACCGTCCTGCGAACACGGACAGTTTCTGTTTCAGCGTGTCAAGACATTGTTGGGCAGTAATGTTCGCTGGATCCTGTCCTGAGTGGTACTGGCCCCGACTCATAATTTCTTTCACTCGTCTTTGCAATCTACCCGTGTTTACACTCCAATAAACTCCGTTAACTGCCCTATTTCTTTTCGAAGATTGTCGATCTTTGTTTTTAGTCTTCTCTCCCAGTGAGGTGTTCTTGCTTTTGAGCTTGAATGGCCTACTCGTTGTCTCGTTATGATTTTAACATTCAAAGTTCTAGCTACTGCAGTCGCGGCACAATAGATTAGCATATGTAAATGCTCCAGCGTGTGGCATCTGAAACAAAATCTGGTAGTATTCTGTTATTTATAATGTCGAGCACGATACCCAGTTTTTTAGAGGAGTTTAGCCTAGGTAGCGGTGGCCTGCATAGTGGGTTGGTTCCATCATACTCCAGCACTGCTCCTCTCATTTCTGTGGTTAGTTTCTGGAAGAGTTCATCGATATCTTCTTGGTTAAGGCCATTAGGTTGTTCTTGTGCTTCAGGTGCTGGTTGTAGTTGTGGCTCTGTTTCATCGACTTGTTCGTTATTATTCTCAGCACCTCTGAGCTCCCGCTCGATTTCGCTCCTTAGGTGTTAAGACGCGTTTCTGGAATAAGGTTATTTCTAAGAATAACCCGATATTGATCTGCCACTCTCTGTTGTGTCACTTGTATATGTGGATATTCCCTGCAGAACTCGGCATGCAGCTGTTGTCTATAGCCGATAGTCTCTTGACCTAGTTGAGTCACCCTAAAAAAAATTCGCATAATAGTTTCATTCATAGACACAGTCCATTTCATGCGACGTCGTGGTAGTCCCGCCTGAGTGAGCGTTGGTTGAATTTCCTGGGGCACCTTCGGTGGTGGAGCTCTGGATGTTGTTTGGCTCTCTTGGTGAACTAGTTCCTGTTGTTGTTATTATTATTATTATTATTATTATTATTATTATAATTGTGTCAAGTGTCTAATATCAGGGCCTTTAAAAATTACAAAATATAATACATCACAGTGAATAGTTTAAGTTAAAACTTTGATAAAATTAATTTAACCGAAGTATTTTATTTATTTAAAATATCAAATTTTTGCTTCTTAAGTCCTCTAAAAATGTTTTTTTTTCCGATTGATCGGATAATACCCATTTTCTGGAGAATTTTTTGGCCAGAAGATCCGGGAAAATACTTTTGCCGGGCTCATTTGTCACTTTTCAAGTCTTATTTGTCACTTTACATGAAATAAAAAATAAGCTGCTAATTTAGCAGCTTTTTTATTTATGGTTGTTATGGAAACAAACTTCAGTTTTTTTTAAATCTTTGGACAGTCCACGAAGGCTGAGGCCTAAGCACTAATGTATTTTGGGTGTCTTAAATAATTCTTATTGTTATAATAAGTGTCAAATCCAAGTCAAGCGGATAAATAGACCTGTTTTTAAATATTGAAATTTGTTTTTTTAATAGTTTTGGTTGAAAAAAAGATTGTACATTACATGATCTAAAAACAAATTTTTTGCAGGTCTCGCTAAGTTTTCAGTACTTGCCTACGTCTCGCCCTAGAAACCGCTTGGCTTGACCTGCAAACACCACAGAATAAAAAACCGAACACTACTTTCCTGTCTTCTAACGTAAATTACTACAGATTATGTAGGTAGGTATAAAGCAACGAAATTTTATTTCATTCTTTTTTTAATTTATATGTATCTAGGGGATGGGAGCTACCTTACGAAATGAAATCCGTACTTATTACCCCAATATTCGGGACAAATGGTAACTTTATCTTAAGGAAACTACTCATCTTTATAATCAGGATTTTTGGTCAGTTTATCTATATACCTACGTACTTAAAAATTAAAGTATAAAAGAAAATAGTATAATCTACTTACTTTCCAATCCATATTTTCCTTTAATATTACGAGAAAAACAATTGCCAACACAAAACACTACTTGTTCTTAAAATGCGAGAAAATAAGCATAGTAAGATTTAAGGTTATGTACTAATCTTCCTTTCTAAACCTGGCGTCGTTGTTAAAAAATCGTACATTCTCTATGCGGGCTACTTTTAAACAAACGAGGTCGATATGTTAAATTATAATCATATCTAAAACGTATATTAAGAGATGTATCGAACTTGTATCTAAAAGACCATTCTCTACATGGCAACATTTTAACGTTAATATAAAAGTACATAAAAGTTACGTCAGTAAGATGTTTGTTTTATAACGTATTAAAAATATTCACAAGGGTATGTTACAGAAACGAAAATTATTAGTAACAATTTAAGAAAACGAAACAGACATGATAAAATAACGTTTAAAATTAAACGTTATCACAGTTACTTTTGAATAACGTTACAAAACGTGCTAAAGATGTTCTTTGCTTAGTGAGAGAGAACATCCATCTCATAAATTATTTCCAATTTTAACTTTTGCCCTGGTATTGTCTTATAAGTTTTTTGTGGCTTTAATAAGTGTAACGCTAATATTTGTTTGTTCGAGGGCATGCCAAACCTGTTGTTGTGGAATGCTATCATATGCTTTTTTAAGATCGACACAAAGTAGGTGAACTTCTTGGTTAAAGGCCAACTTTTTTTCTATTATTTGCGAGATACAGAATAAGTGATCGACCGTAGATCTCCCTGCTCTAAAACCAGCTTGTTCCTCAGCTTCCATATTCTTGTATTCTCGCTCTATCTTTTCCTCTTTCTTCTTTTTCGAGGAAATTATATTATTGTATAATACCTATAGTAAAAAATTTAGGAGGATAGGATAAATAGACAAACAAAAGAACGAAATAACTACAATCTGCAAAACCCTATAAGTAACAAATTTTTACAAGGTAACCACAACATACCGGTATCACAGCATAACTTGGAAAGAGCAGCACGATTTCATGAATTGGCGGGAAAGTACGGTAGTTTTTCTCGTGCAGGTTCAGCCGCTATTTTTGTGGGATATAATCTGTCTCCTTTATTTGAATTGTAATGGTTTCGTGTGCGTTTTTTCGTCTTTTGTGCTTAAATATATTAAAGGCACCACCAGGGAGAGATTAAACTGCCTGTTAGTTATGCTGTGCACAAGTAAATATGTTACGTCTAATACTTAAATATATTAAAGGCACCACCAGGGAGAGATTAAACTGCCTGTTAGTTATGCTGTGCACAAGTAAATATGTTACGTCTAATACTTTTTATTATTTTATTGAGTTTACCTTTAGTTTATTCCTTTTTATCTCGTATATCTTTATTATTTTACAAAATAAACTTAAATTACTAAAAGTCTATAAATAAAACCTAAATTAGATTTAATTAAAGATATAAAAAAGTAATTATCATATTTTACCAAAAACATATGGTGAAAAAACTTCTTTTACCTTGTTTAATGACGCAAATGATCATAAAAAACGTTTATATTTTTTAAAATGTTATTCAATGACGTAAATAAAAACAAGTCTCGCGGATCACTAAATATTAATTTTATAATAATAATGGTAATTTCTACAAAAAAATGCATATATTTGTTATTAATGTTAAATAAATTATTTAGGAATAAAATTATAAAAAAGAAATAACATAAAACAATATTCTTTATTTGGATACATACAATTTTAAAAAATATGTTGGTGTGTAGTTCCACTAAGATCTAAGAAAAATCTTTAGTTTTTACTTGACAGCGATCACGGTATTAAAACTATACAAATAGATATTATCGACACTTTTTGGATATGTAACCATTGGGGTACAAGAGTATTTTACAAAAAGTCAGTTAAGTTACCCCACTTAACTTTTTTCATCATATTTTTGCAAACATTTTGCACAAGTTTGCACGGAAAATTACAATTTTCGCAAACCAGTATACGGAAAGTTATAAACAAATTTAAGTGGGCAACTTAACGCTAGCCCCCCATCACTCATTTTTTTTTCACTTTTTGGTGGATTTTAAAAGTACAATTTTTGCACAATTTTGCACATCAAAAGCCGATTTTTGTACAGTTGCCAGAAACCAGCAATTACACTTCCATAAATATTTATCGCCGCTCCCCACTTAACTTTTTTACATTCAATACCAATGTTTACACAGTTTTTAAAAACCAGTAATTACTTTTCTAAAAATAAGTACTAGCCCCCTCCCCCCACTAACCTTTTTAAACTTTTTAGTGGATTTCGAAAATACGATTTTTGCACAATATTGTTCACATAAGGCCGATTTTTACACAGTGGCCAGAAACCAGTAATCACACTATTATAAATATGTACAGGGTGTCCCATTTTCGGTACTTTGACAAGGTATCTCCGTAATTACTACTGCTATCAAAAAGTAATATTGGCCTCATGTGATCTTTTTGGATAAAACTTAAAATGGTAAAACTAAAATTTGAAAATTTTCGCTCTCTTAAAAGATACGGGGAAAAATCAAATAAATGTCAATTTCAGAATGAGCTTATATTTTCTTACGGTTAGTTAAAAGAGATACAGAATAAAAATTATACAAATGTTTCTTTATAGTGACTGCTGAATAATAGGCCGTCTTCAGAAAAATTATATGGGTTCAGGTTAAAAAGTTATCGGACATAACCTCATTTTTTTAATGGAACACCCTTTATATTCTAGTCTAAAAAGATGGCATATTAATTCTATTGTAAGTTGTTTTTTAGTTTAAAATACATTGGTGTATTGCTGTTTTTAAAAAAAAATAAATGTAGGTACTTTAAATAAACCTTTTAGATATCCCTAATGATATTCGTTTAAATAAAGTAATAGAGATTTACTTTCAACAAGATGGCGCCCCTACCCACAACGTTTTTCGGATAAGAGAGTATTTACATACTCACTTTAGAAACCGTTTTATAAGAACACATGGACCTATGAGGTGGAAACCACGGTCTCCGGATCTAACGCCTTTGGATTTTTTCTTTAACAATAAATTTATATTTTTTTACTTATTGTAGTAAAATAAAGCATTCATAATATGGACTATTGAGCTATGTAAGTACGGCAAAATAAAATAAAATCTTCCTATCCACCTCAGTGTGTGCCTGGCATTAGACAGGAATCTGTAAAGCTAAGATTAAAAGAACCTCGCACATTTCTTATGGGAAGTGGCTCCCGGTGAACATGAAATCGATATATGTTGTAGCTTTTGTTATCCTGAGAAAAAGTCTCAATGGGCACGAAACTCTATTATGCGTATTTTGGCTCCTACGGAGCTTCAAAACTCCACCGATCGATCATTTTTTATGGGAAGTGACCCCGGTAAAAATGGCTGAAATTGATGAATATTGTAGCTTTTTTCGTCCTGAGAAAAAGTCCCAATGGGCACGAAACTCCATTATGCGTATTTTGGCTCCTACGGAGCTCCAAAGCTTCAGCGATCGATCATTTCTTATGAAAAGTGGCCCCTGGTGAAAATGTCTGAAATCGATTTAATATATATTGTAGCTTTTGTCATCCTAAAAAAAAGTCTTCATGGACACGAAGCTCCATTAGGCATATTTTGGCTCCTATGGAGCACCAAAGCTCCTTAGATCAATCATTTCTTATGGGAAGTGACCCCGGTAAAAATGGCTGAAAACGATATAAGTCTTAATGGGCACGAAGCTCCATTATGCGTATTTTGGCTCCTACAGAGCTCCAAAGCTCTCCCGATCGATCATTTCTTATGGGAAGTGACCCCGGTGAAAATGGCTAATACCGATATATGTTGTAGCTTTTTTTGTCCCGAGAAAAAGTCTCAATTGGCACGGAGTTCTATTATGCTAATTTCGGCTCCTACGGAACTCAAAAGCTCCACAGATCGACTATTTCTTATGGGAAGTGGCCCCCGGTGAAAATGGCTAAAATCGCTATATGTTTTAGCTTTTGTCATGTCACGGGGCACGAAAAAAGCTACAACATATATCGATTTCAGCCATTTTCACGTGGTTCCCATGGTTCGCATAAGAAATGATCGATCGGTGGAGCTTTGGAGGTCCATTGAGACTTTTTCTCAGGATGACGAAAGCTACAACATATATCGGTTTAGCCATTTTCACCGAGGCCACTGTTACGAAAACTATAAATTCAGCATTCAGAGCGCAGAAAGATTAGTCGATGTCTGATCGTCGCGTCGGAGAAGTCACATCTTTTGGATACCGGGTTCGGCCATTTTCGGCGCTCCCAGGTTAAGTTAAAAGTAATTTAATTTTTGTTTGAGAGTAAGCTGAATTTATGAGCTTCCGTAATTTTATTTTATCGAGGAGAAAATGAGAAGGACGGGACTTTGGAATTAGTTAAAGAAGTTGAAGTTTTATTTATTTTTGTTTTAATTAAATACCCTCCGGAGAGTAGCCGTCTACTCGAAAGTATCTTCGGCAACCGGGGTTCGAAAGAAAATCAAAAACTCTGATTTTCAAGAAACAATACAGTTCGGTCGTCGCCTTGAGTTCGTCAGGCTTTTCGGCGCTCTGTTTTTCCAGAAGTATAGGATATTTTGAAGGAAGAACCGAGGCGGCTATCACCTTAAACGCCGAAGTATCGTCGTCTTGGCCCTAAGAAGTGTTCCAGGTTAGTTTGGATCGACGGCCGTAGAGGGCCGCGGTTGGGAACCCGTCAGAAGGAAGCCCAGGGATACAGGAAGGAGTTTTAAGGAGTTAGATGTAACAATGCCGACGTTTAATCATCAACTAAAGGGACTACCCACTAAGCAAAAAATCATCCTAATTACGTTACATTTATGTTTTCTTGTTCCTTTGATACGTTAATCATCTTGAAACAATAACATCGCCTTGAACCTAATAGTTTTGTTATATTTCCTTCAACTTAACAAAATCGTAGTTACGTTAAAAAATAGAACGTTTTGGTTTCGAAACTTACACGGCCTCGTTACGTATTTTGCATTGGTTAGGTCTAATCCATATTCTGAAACATCCACGTTATACAACTTACGTTATAAAGAGGTTTTTCTAAGGATTTAAGTAGGCGGTTTTGTTATGTTGATTATAAACAACATTAAAAGATCTTTTGGATCCCTAATGTGTGGTGTATGGTAATATTACAGAATGTTTAATTAAGTATGGTCGTAAATCGTATTTTGTTAACCATTTAAAGTACAGCAACATATGGATGGTACAGCTTTAAAATAAAAATTATTATAATGAAGATGGCTTTGAAAGTCACTAAACGTATTAAGTTGGCGAATTTATCACTAGGAGGCGCATGATACCAAGTATATTAAAAAGGGCAAACTTTTTTGTAAAAATAGTGATATTAAAGTAATCGATCACGGATTTGATTAAAATTACTAAACAATTTTTCACGCCTTTCCTCATATACTATTTTCTGTTAAACTTCTAGAGTGGGCGAAAATTCACTTATATGCAAAAAGCACTAACAAAGTGAAACATATTTTTTAAAACTTAGGCTGGTTAAATAAAAAAGATTTAATTAAATATTTTTTCTGTTTGCGTTTTGTAAAACTAAAGCTGTAAAATACCCTATCGATTATTAAAACCTTAAGAAATTATTTATTTAACAATATTAAAAAAATGTTTACCTTAAGGTTTTGTAATAAAAATAATAAAAAAATAAAAAATAATTATTGTTAATTGTTCTTAGTTTGTTTTAAATGTGTGTTTTTATTTTAATGTATATTGTTGTAAAATAGTTTTTATTATTTTTATTTGGGATGAGTTCACTCGGCTAGCTGTTGTTAAAAAAATATATTTTGATTAATCAGACTATTTATGCAAGTACAGACAATGGGCGCCAGAACTATAGGAGTTCAAAGGAAATACACAAAACAAAGACAAAAGTAATAAAAGTCATAAATAAACTCAACAGGTTTATTTAAAAGGTATCTTATTATTAATTTAACATAATAAAGAATTTAACCATTGGACATGTGAAGTTCTGTATCCTTACTTAAATTAAACAAAATAAAGAGAGATAAATAAATTTCTAATTTGGAAAAGCTTATATGAATTAAAAGGTTGTGAGATAATGAAATGTAATCTGATAGGTAAGTGCAAGCAATTTAGAAAAATATTTTTATCATATACAAAAATAAATACATACCAGTATTAAAGAAATAAGGCAATTTACATAAAATAATAACCCAAAAAAATAAGTATTGATTAATAAACTGATAACCAGTGGAGATACTTTATATTGTGAGAGAACAAAAGAAATCTATTTATCATTAAATTTATGAATCGAGGTATACTGAATTTAGAAAAGAGCTATTAAATTGAAATTTATTAAATTTAAGTTACAAAAATGATTTTATGAAGAAAAAGTTTTAAATTTAATAAGAAATAGTAATGAAAATTGATAAGTTAAGATAAGTTAAAGCAGCTGAACCATCTCAGTGTGATGTTACTTAAATGGATACGTGAAGTCCCTTTCAGGCACAAAAAAAAAATGTAACTCAATAAATGACGGTGGTTAAGTAATTTAAGCAGCTGAGCTAATTCAGTATGATGTTTAAATTGATATGTGCAGTCCTTTACAGGCACAAACAAAAATAACTCAATTAATGATCGGTGGTTAAGTAATTTAAGCAGCTGAGCTAATTCAGTATGATGTAAGTTAAATTGATATGTGCAGTCCTTTACAGGCACAAACAAACAACGCAACTCAAGTTTAATGATTGGTGGTTAGTTATAATTAAGCAGCTGAACTAATTATCAGTTTGAAAAAAGAAAAAAATAATAAATTTAATTTGCAACCCAAAAAAATCTTTGGACAAACAAACAATGGAACCCAATAAAATGATCGGTTGTTACTTTGCTCTTTGCATATTTAACATATAACAAGAAAATTATAATATAATTAATAAAAATTAAATATTAAGTACAGAGATTTATTTAAATTGATAAGACAGTAATGATTAAAGAGTAAGAAAATTTGATAACATGATAATTTAATTAAAAAAAGTTATATAACTGAGCACCAGCATGGCCATTTGCACTGAGCCAGGAAAAAACGTAAGAAAAAGGTTAATTTATAAATGGACTTATTTTTTGATTTCTGGAACTCCTAATGGAACCAACCTAAACTCCCTTCTGGACTGGACAACATTTGCACTGCCAGAAATGACCACACGGTACTATACGGAAGTTGAGGATTCCTTCGCTGAACCAGCAACACTGCATTCGCCAGAAATACATAAACCATAAATCGCTTGACTCTTGCCAATACGACCATGTGGTTACGTACAACTCCAGAAATCCATAAAAACTTGGAAAATTCCTTAAAACTCCAGTTAAGGAAATCCCATAAAGATAATATTGAAGAATGAGGATTAAACTTGAATGGTTAAATAAAATGTAAGACGTAAAAGAAAACTTGTAGGTAGAAAGGTAAAAAAAAACTCGAACGTAAAATATACGATGAAAGCCTGAAACAAAATGGTAGGTATGAGATAAGGGAAACTATTAAAATTGACGAAAATGCCGACTTACCAGATGTTATGGCCCAAAGAATGTCTTTAAAATCTCATAGAGGATGTTACATAGGTTATAAAATTTAAAAATCCAGTTTAAAACTGCAAAAGCCACAGGCTAAGAAAAATAATCAACTATGCACTAGCAGACATTCTGTTTATTCGATTAAATATGCAAAAGAGGCCCTTTTCAAATCAATCACAGGTATTTATCACCTCGCATTCCATAAAAAATAACAGGTTTGAAGGTCTTAGGTGGTATGAAACTGTTGCTTACTGTCCTTTTGGTGGAAAATTCAAATTACAAAACGGAGATAACTATTCAGCATTGTTTGGTTATTTAATGAAATTTCAAAAACAAAAACCCAAGTGTCACAATTTTTAAAACAACTGACTTAAAATAGATATGGAGTCGAAAATCGCTTACCCTATTCCAATTAGAAAAATCAATACTTGGATGCTCCTGGAATGTATGCAGCATTATAAACGCTTTTACCGGGTTGTATTTAAAAGAATATTTAAGTATTGATGACTTAAGATTTGAAATAAGTAAGCTAATATTATAAATTACAGTGAATAATTAAATAAAGGACAATTAAGTTGTAAAGTTATTTTAAGTGAAAATTTATAAATCCTTGTAACAAACTGAAAAAGTTTGTTACAGTTTTAGCATTTTTATGTATAAAAGTAAATGTTGCGTCCACTCTACCATTAAAGATGCTACTAAAAAAATATGGATGTAAAAAAATGTTGTGTAAATCGACTGTTATTTTTGATAATAATTTTTTCGTCCACCCCGAATAGCACAATAGTTTTCAAGATAAAACCAGTGACGAGTAACTATGCCTAATAAAAAAACTAATATGAACTATAAGGCAAAGTTTATTCATAAAAATATCTGATGTCTACAACTTTCTTTCATATTCCCCAAATTTTTGTACAATTTATATATAAAAATGTTCAGTGACAATGTTTATCTTTCTTAATTTACTTTATAAAAAGTCTAAAATATTTTGTGATGTGTAAATATGAGTAATATAAAAAAAGGTCTAAAGTTAGATATAAAAATTGCCTACATAATTTATAAATGTTTATTAGAAATCAACTGTATGTACATGTATCTTTAATATCCATATTCTGTTCTATTTTTTCCTCCTAGTTACACCTGGAAAAAGAAAAGTTTGAAAAATATTTGCCTCAAAACTTTTGGTTACTGACAATTGCTTCATTAATTAGAAAGATAATTTTATATCACTAGTATGGCAAAAAAGCAGTATTTACAGATAGTATCATAGATACTTTGTTTATATTATAAAGGATAAAAACATTGGGTTGGCCTTAAAGCCGACAATATTTTTTTTATAAATATAGTGGGAATTTTCTCTAATATTAGCTACTCGATTAGCCATTACTAAATGGTATAGTGAACTACTGATAAACCACCCAATTTTAAAAAAACATTTAAGACTTTGTACTAATATCTATATTAAGGAAACGTCTAATGCTAGATTTTCTAGACGTATGGCTGTAAAACCTGACCTGACGGATTTTTTTGTCAGTTTATCTATATACCTACATACGAAGTGTAATAGAAAATAGTGTAATATACTTACTTTCCGATCCATATTTCTCTTTAATATCACGAAAAAAAAACTTTAAATTTACAACTCAAAACACAATTGTTCTTAAAATATGTAAGGTTAGGTACTAAAGCGAAGCTAAATCTTTCTTTCTAAACCTGGCGTCGTTGTTAAAAAATGTAGCAATCCCTGTGCGGGGTACATTTAAATAAACGAACCATTCTGCATTAAATAATATTATTATTATAACGTTACACCAATAACATGTTATGTTTTAACAAATTATAAACATATGTGATACGTATATTAACAGATGTATCGAACTCGTAT
>JAHBCN010024151.1:0-12073 GCA_019359885.1 Listronotus oregonensis | reverse complement strand
TTACAATTCAGAATACCTGGTTCCCTTTGCTGAAAATTTTTCTTCTTCTTCTTCTTCTTTTTCCCTTTTTTAAGAGCCGTTTTTCACTACCGGAGGAGGCCCCCTCTAGGGTTTTTACCCCAATTTTCCCATTTCTTTTATACTAATCTCCTTGTCTTGTTCCTTCTACGAGTTTGTAAACCCCGAGACTGTTTGGGTTCATATATTTCTTGGGCTTAAATTTTACTTTAATATTTATAAAAATTTAAATTTTTAAAATATAAATTTTATTGAATAATAATAATAAAAAAAAAAATAATAAAAACTGTGTCTAAAAATACTGATTTTATCAAAATGTAAAATTAAAAGCATTTACCGCACAATGCTAAAGTAGCAATAATCCTTATCTTGGGAATCGTAGATAATAGTATATTATTCAATGAGTTTAATTAAAAGTTTTACTTACGTGATGGTTTGCTCACGAGCCGAAGGCGGTGATATTATAAAGTAATATCTAAAAAGGGGAGAATATATCTTTTCTGATTTTTTCCGATATTTATTAGAAGAAACTTTTAATATTTCTATAAAATAAAATGGGGTCATTGTGAATAACATTGGTTGTCATTATCGAAAACATTTAAACCGTTTTTCTGTCAGGCAAAGCACACTATTATTTTTTACCTTATAAGGTCACAGGTTGTGAAAGATGAATTTTTTCTTAGATAAATGAATGTTTGTTAAAAATTTTTTTTTTTTCGAAATGCAATAATTAAAGGTGATTTTTATAATTTAGATATGTTAAAAATTTATTGACCTTAAAGACGTGTATGGGGCGTTTGATGCTATATGTGAGGTCATCAACCCGTGATAAAAACCGGGGATAAAATCATTATTTACTGGTAGGTAATGTTTTTTCTATTCAAAATTAGTTAATAAAAGCATATTATTAAACAGTCGGGAAAAAAAAATTTTAAATTTTTAATTTTTAAAATTATTTCTGTTTCCCCCAATTTTTTTTAAAAAGGGTGGTTCAGAAATATTAATATTTAGATGCATATTCGGCCCAAAAAAAAATTTAAAAACATACAGTCCGCAAGGCCTTCGTTTCCGAAAATAGGGGTTTTTTTTTAATTTTTTTGAAAACTATAAAACCTATTATTTTTGAAAACAAAAAAAAAAATAATTTTAAAAAAATTAAAAACATATTGTTTAATTATATTTTTTGTTTTTTTTTTAAAAATTTTTATAAAATCATAATATGGTCTTTTTTTTTTAAAATAAATACCCCGGGTTACTTATATAAATTTTTTAATAGTTATCCTTTTTTGACGTAAAAATGACAAACAATTATTTAATTTAGTTTAAAACGTAATACAGGGCCGTACCAAAAAGTTGTTTTTTCAAAATAGTAAAAAAATTAGGTGGCACCTCTACAAGTAAAGGATAAGATTAGTTACCGTTAAAAAAACCCACCAAAAACCAAATTTTTTCCCAAAATATACATTATCATAATTTTTTTTTAAAAAAAGAAAAAAAAACTAAAAACTTTAACACTCTATTTCGGAAACAAGGGCGAAATATTTGTAAAATTTTTTTTTTTTTTTCCCCCCCTAAACCCGAAGTATTAACATTTCTTGAATCCCCCCGGGAAAAAGGGGCTTTTTTTCAAATTTATTTTTTTTTTTGTATGTTTTTTTTAAACCTTTTTTAAAAAGGCAACACAATTTGATTATGTTAACTATAAATAAAACAGTTTAAAAAAAATTTTTCTGAAACAGCAGAAAGGGAGGCGGGGTTTTCTGTGCTGCGATATAAAAAAAATTAAAAATTGATAATAATAAAAAATCATTTCAAGTGGTGGGGGGGGAACCAAAAAATAGGGGTTTTTATTTAGGTTTAAAAGGAAAGTTTTGTTTTTTTTTGGGGGGATATGGTACTTGGACGGCATTAACTGTTTACCTTCCTCTTATTCCAGGAACAAAAGGGGTTAAAATGTTGTAGCAAAAAAGTTGTTCCTCGATATTGCCAAAATTTTAAAAATGGGGATTTTTGCGCACAATCTGCTTTTTTTGGGAAAACGTTTCGTTTTCGGATATTCTAAAAGGGGAAAAAATAAAAACCCTTTTTTTCACTTTTCCTCCTTTTTTTTCACAGAATTTTTGATTCATCCCCTTTTTGGGATAAAAAATTTTTTAAACACCTTTTAAAAACTTTTTTTTTAAAATTTTTTTATTTTTTTTTTTTTAAAATTAAAAAGAAAATGGTTTTTTAAAAAAATATACGGTTTTTTAAAAAACTTTACAATTTAAGGAGAAAAGGTAAAAAAAAATAAAAAAAAAAAATTTTTTAAGGTGTTTTGAAAATTTAAAAATTAATTAAAAATGTTAATTGTCTAAAACAGGAAGAATATAGGAAAAAAAAATCAGTTTTCAAGTTTTGATGAAATCTCAAAAGTTGTTTTTTGATTTTTTATCGGACCCCAAAAACTCCCCATACAAAATTTGGACAAAAAATTAAAACACTTTCAGTTTCAAAATCTTTTCTAGGAAATTGTGGAAGATATTACTTTTTGCAGGGGTTTGGGATATTAAAGAAAATTTTTAATAATGGAAAAAGGTTTTTGTACTAGAGTGAAAGGGGCTTTTTTTAATTTTGGGGAAATAACGTTTTAATTTACTTACGGATTAAAAAAAAAATTTTTAAATTATTTTTTACTTTTAAAAATCAATCTTTTTTTTTTCCTATCATCCAAATTACATAAAGTAGAATGTAAAAGACACTTGTCAAACAAGCGTCTTTTGTGGTCTACTTCACAATTTATTGATAATCCCGAATTAACGTTGTATTTTTCGAAAATATGGATGCAGATTTTAATACTTTAAAATCTGATAAAGAAGTACCAAGTTTCTTTTTAAAAGCTGCCACTCTAAATGAAAAGTCCCGTATGGACATAAAAAGGAATTCTCATTTTTTTAGGTGGTCCCCCAAAAAATCTCGAAAGGGGAAAATTTTTTTTTTATTTTTTCGAGTTTAAAAAAAAATGCGAGATCAATACTTTTAAAAAAAAAGGGAATAAAAAAAATAAAAAAAATCTGAAAACAAAACAGCAAAAATTACTTTAAAATTAGCCAAAAAAAAGAAAAAAATGTCTGTGACCCCAAACATGGTCTATGAAACAAAAGTCGTTATCATCTTTGGATTAGTTAGTTTTTCCCTAAATGGGTTCTTGGGAAAATATCAATAAAAAAAGCAATTAATTAGTCATTTGTATTTCTTATTCCGAAAATCATTTACCAAGAAACTTTGTTACTTTGGAGTAGGTAAATAACGCCAATAGTGCCTACCTAAACTTCTATATAAAAAAAGTGGGGTTCGACTACCCCCGACGATTTTTTACTATAAAAAAAAAGAAATTAAAAAAAAATGTGTAGTGGTAAAAAATTTTTGGGAAAATGCTGTTAGAAAAATTCGTTGTTTGGTTTAAAAAAAACCCAAACATTAAATGGGGCCCGTGGCTTTAATAATAAACTTAAAAACGGAAAAACTGTCAGGGGGGTATTTAGGCGATGGCGAGATGGGCACCCAAAAAGGGGAAAAAAATATATATATATATATATATATATATATATATATATATATATATATATATATATATATATATATATATATATATATATATATATATATATATGTAGGGTTTTTTATACCCCCCGTATACATAACGTTGTTTGCAAAAGAAGCAGAAAAAAACCAAAAATTTTTGTATTCCCGATTGATTTGTTCTTATAAAAAAATACATTTATACCTGATAAAGGGCCCTTTTTTGGCCAAAAGTCTAAATTAAAAAAAAATTAAAAAAAATTTCTTAGCAACTTTTTATATATTTTGACCTTATCCCCAAAAAAAACCAGAAAATTTTTTAAAAAATAAATATATATATATATATATATATATATATATATATATATATATATATATATATATATATATATATATATATATATATATATATATATATATATATATATATATATATATATATATATATATATATATATATATATATATAATAAAAAAAAGGTAGACATTTTTGGGGGGAAGGGGGCCCCTTTAAAAATAAAAAAAAAAATAAAATCCCCCGGTAGGTATGATTACTAAGGTTGGTTTTTTAAAAATTTTTGAGGCCTAAAATTTTGGAAACCCCCCGGGTCCAGCCAATCCTTTTGGGTTTCACCCTTGTTGGGCCCCATCAAAACCCCCCGGGCCCTACTTTTTTGGGGTAATAATAATAATCTTATTTTTAATATATAAAATATATATATATATATATAATTGGTTTTCAACAAATTATCCCAGTTTTTATTTTCTTTAATAAAAAAAAATAAATTTTTTAAATTTTTTTGCTATAATATCATAAGATTTTGATTTTAATTTCTTTTCCCCAAAAAAAATAACTTTGATTTTAATTGGGGAAAAACCCCGTATATTTTTTTAAATTTTGGATTCTTTTAACACCCGGGGATAAAAAGGAATTATACCCCTATCCCGTTTTTAGAAAAAAGGGGGGTCCAAAAAGATGGGGGGCCAATAAAAATTTTGAAATTTTATGGGGAAAAAAAAAATAAAAAAATTTTGGGGGGTTTTAATTTTTTTTAATTTTTAATCCAAAAAAAAATATTTCCGGTTTTTCCGGGGCCCGATTTTCCAAAAAAATTTAAATTTTAAAAACCCCATATTTTTTTTAAAATTTATTTTGACTTCTTTAAATAAAATATAAAATCCCCTTTTTCCCTTTTTAGTTTTGAAAAATTAAACCAAAAACCCCCCCAATTTTTCTGTTATAAAAAAAATAAAAAATTTAAAAATTTAGTATTTTAATTTTTAAATTAAAAAATTTTTTTTAATTAACTCTTTTAAAAAAAAACTAATATTTAAAAAAAAAAAAAATTCACCAAAGAAAAATTTTTGAATTATTTTTTAATTTTTTTTTAAAGTTTTTTTTTTTCCCCATAATTTTCATAATTGCGGGCTTTTTAATCTTCAATCATTTTCTAAAAATTCGTTATAGGATAAAATATAGTTTTTTATTGGGGAAAAACCGTAGAACCCCAAAATTTTAAAAATTTTTTAAATTTTTGAAAAAATATTAAAAAACCCCAATTTTTCCCCTCTTCCGGTTCCCCCCGAAAATTTTTCCCCAGATAAATCTTCAAAAAAAATTTAAAAAACATAATAATTTTATATCATTTATTTTTTCCCCAAAAAAATTTAATTAAAAATTTTTTCGCCATTTTCTAAAAAGAGAGATAGGTATGGGGTATAATATACTTTTTTTATCAGAAATGATTCGTAAACCAAAAAAAAAATACGGGGGGTTTTCCTTGGGCTTTTTCTTTTTCCGGTTAAACCGGAAGGGGTAACATTTTATAATACCCAAAAAACAGCATCTTATGATATAATAAAATTTAAAAATTTAAATTTTTATTTTTTTTATTCAAAAAAAAAATTTTTTTGTTTTTTGTTTCGGTTATATATATATATATATATATATATATATATATATATATATATATATATATATATATATATATATTTTTGTTTTTTATATATATATATATATATATATATATATATATATATATATATATATATATATATATATATATATATATATATATATATATATATATATATATATATATTTTATATATATATATATATATATATATATATATATATATATATATATATATATATATATATATATATATATATATATTTTTTTTCTATATATTTTTTTTTTTTTTCTTATAATCCCGATCGTTGCTCTTGGCTTTCCATTTTTTTTCAATTTTGACGTATAACAGTTCAGATGGTCATTCCCCAGCTTCTACCAAATTAACCCCGGGCTCCCCCCGGGGGGGAAAAGAATTTTTTTTCACTTTAATGCCTGAAAACACGGTGGGTTCACAACAAACCCGCCAATGCTCCCCCCTCATATGAGCGGCCAATTCTGCAGAACAAAGAGTCGTTTATTCTTCCCCGGGTTTTTTTGAGAAAAATTTTTTAACCAAAACCCAAACACATTACTTTCCATAGCCCGGCGGTTCCCCAAAAATTTGTTCCTTTTTTTCCCCGAAAATATTTCTCTTCTTCCAATCTTAAAACTCTGTATGTACCCCAAAAAACAACCCTTTAAAATATTGTTTTCCCTTTTAAAAGGGCCCCACAACACTTAGCATTCTGGACTCCATTCCCGAAATGCCGTTCTCTTATTAATGATCCAACGCCCCACAAAAGGTTTTTCTTCCCCCAAATTTTTTTGGGGGAACTTTTCGTTTCTGGGGGGTTTTTTTTCCCCCTTTCCGTGGGGGAAGGGGCCCAAATATAATTCCTTCTCGGGAGCTCCCAACAAAAACGAGGTGCAACTTTTATGCATTTTTTACAGTTCAGTTAAGAAAAACGAACTTCCCCTTTTTATTCGTTCCTTCATCCAGAGTGTCAAAACAGGAACCCTGCTGCCCGTAGAAGTTTTTCTTCTCCTCCCAATCCAAATTTTTTGTCCCGTGGGAAAAAATTTCCCCCTCTCACCACATTAAAACCCCGTTGTTGTTGGGGATTCCATACTCCCCAAATACCCCTTTTATGTGGGGAGGGGCAAATGAAGCCCCGCCAAGGGGCGGGCCATACCTAGATACTTCCCCAAGTTTATTTACTTTTTAATATTTTTTAATAATAAATAAAATACATGTTTTTAATTGAAAAAAACATTCTTTAATTTTCATAGTATTTATCTCCGCACGCTCGTAGAAACAAATTCGTTTCAAACGAATTTTTCAATTTGGCCTTAAAACAAATTTTGGCCACTGCGGAAAAGTATTTCTTTCCACATCAAAATAAAATTTTTTTTTGGTATCATAGTTTGATTATTATTATGACGTAGATACAAAGGTTAAAATAAGAATATTTTGTAATAAAAATAAATAGACTTACTAATTCAAGGACTTTCGATATTGGTTTTTAACAGAGTTATGACAGCCACAGTTACAACAGGGGTAGGTTTTCTAAAAATACTTTTAGGACCGCGGAAACCCGGAATATCGCCCCTTTTAAATTTTGAACACTAAAAATATTTAAACAATTTATTTAAAATTTTTTAAAATTTAGGTTTAAAAAAGAAAATAATTTATTATATTCTTCAGGTTAATATCATGAAACAACCCATGGTATATGGTATAAAATGAAAAAAAAAACATTTATTTAAATAAATCATAAATTAATTTTAGGTCTTATGTATAGTAGATAAGAGCTAATAAATGATGGTGTTCGGGATGAAACTATATTAGGTTAAAAAATTTAAGACCCTCAATTTCTTTTTACACTATGACATCGACATTAATCTATTAGTCCAATAAATGAAAGACAAAGTGTACATAAATCAACGTTTTCCCTTTAATTTTGGTCTTCGCGAATGCTTTCACAAAAAAGTTTATCACGATTCCTCTGGGAACCCCTGAAAATGGTCCTCCAAAGTCCCAAAAATAAGTTCCCGCGATTATCCCCAAAATATGAGAATTAGAGAATTTTTGTTTAGACAAAAAATGAAGATCACCTCCAAATCTAAAAAAAATGGCTACCATTTTTTTTACAAAACCAATATTTTTCCAAAAACGGCCATCAAAAAATCTATAACTTTCCACTGGGATGTGGAGTAGGCTAAAAAATGTAGATGGGCAAAATTTTTATCAAAACGCAAGAAGGATGGTAAATGAAATTTTCTGGGATCATTTAACACTTGCTAAGGTCCCAATTTAAAAAAGAAATGTTAATAACAAACCATTTTTTCAAAAAATATCAATAAATTAATGAGGCACTCCCAAAATATTGTGAAAAAAAACTTTAACCTTTTTTTTATATTCTAGAAAACTCAAAATGGACCTAAACTCATATGCAATGATAGGTACGGGTTTTTCCATTCTATGGAAAGATAAATGATTGAAAAATGTACAATATTACCCGAGTAATGAAACAATTCGTCCGTCCGCTTGTAAGTGAATCCATGAAAATAGCGGCATTCTGAGGGGACTTTTGGATTTCATTATCTCGAAAATTATCGATTTTTTGAAAAAAATTAAAAGAACCATTTTTGTAGATTATAAGTCTTCATTTTTTGTTTTAACGAAAATTCTCCAATTAGCATATTTTGGCAGATATTAGCGGGAAACCCATTTTTCGGGCTGAGGAGCCATTTTCAGCCCTTTCCCACCTCTTAATGTTGATTAATTTTTTTTCGCTTAAAAAGCATCTCCAAAGACCTAAGAATTGCGCCACAAGAGAAAACTGTACAGATTTACTTACAGGTTTGTCTCTTCATTTACTGAACTATTTATAAAATGAGATAAGAGTACCAGTAAATAAAATGTATTTATTTATTTATTTCTTAAATTACTAGATAATAAATAAAAGCACAAATACATTTTTTTCGTGAAAGTAAATATATTTTTTCCAACGGTCAACGATTTCTAAGGTTAAGTTAATTGTATGGTATAAAAAAAATTTAAGGTTGATACATAACAAATCACTAACAGATGGAAAAAATAGCGCCTCCGGTTTTATCTTGCATGAATGTATAATTGCAGCATTTTTCAGAAAGCAAAAACTGCGCGTGTGCAAAAAGAAAAATTACACCCAAGAAAACCTCCATAATATAAAAACCCTTAAGTATGTACTTACTTTAAACATCCAAAAGCTCCTGAAGCATACGCTACGTACATTAACAGCAATAACAAAACACCAACCTTCATTTTGGATCTTTTTGATCACCCCGTAAAACCTTCACAAAAACAACCAGCTTCAAAAATCTTTACTTTATTTATACCTTCTCATTTATCGTGATTGTTTTAAATAATAAAATTTTATTTTATAAACAAATTCATTCTCCCTTTTCGGTTTAACACAATGTTTGTTGTGATTTTATTTTCACACAGGGGTTAAGGACGAACAATTATGTTTTTTGACCCTGATTACCAGATTCTTCCGTGTTTTTGGAATCTTATTATTTATTTGATAGATATTTTTAACTTTCATTAAATTTGAGTTCAAAATAGTATATTAAACAACAAGGTTTGAAAACGACTCTTTGCACGGGCGAGACAAATTGATGGACCGAGACGAAGTCGAGGTCCACAAGTCTCGCGAGTGTGCAAAGAGGTTTTCTAACGAGTTTTTACGATACTTTTTATACGACTGCAAATAAAAAAAACATTTTTTTGTAAATTTTTTATTTTAAAAACAAACGCAAAACAAAAATAATGAAAACAAGAAACTACAGACTATAATTTAGCAAACAGGAAACTTCTAATATTTTAAAATATTAATTGTAATGTTTACTTCTGCAGGATCGTCGCATTGTTGATCGACTTTTAACGATGGAGACAACATTTTCTGGCACTTGCTATACAGTTCTCTGTCGTCGGCATATTGCAGTTTTCTTGCGGCACTTCATTACTCAATTGTTGTTGTGGCTGTGCCGCAACAGACGACAAGAGGAAGTCCTCTCTGAAACATCCTTTATTATAAGCGAGTCATCTTTTATAACTTTCGGCGACTGAGCTGGATTTCCATCCACCATGGCGCTTCAGAGCGCAAATCTGATCCAGAATTCACCAATATTGTGGCTGACGACCGCCAAAAGCAATGCCCGGTATAGTTCTGAGTTTCCAACATCAAAAATTTGGCGATGTTTTTTTGCCATACCGCCAATTTTGTTAATTCCAATGTTTTGGCGAGTGCATTTTCCATTTTGATAATTAAAAAAAAAACGATCTGTTTGCAGGAGTGGAGGTCGAAGGGCAGAATACTTTTTTAAGATGGTGTAGAGACTTCTGACACTGTAAATGATCTCGGCATCTTCGTTTTGGTAGTTTAATTAACATTGCGCTGCCAAAAATCCTATATTTTTTTTTTAAGGAAGCACAATTCTTCTCTTGGCATCCCCCAGAGAGTCCGACTGCCACCACTGCCTGAAACAAGAAAAAATACCGATAAGTCTTTAGTTTTATTCATTTTAAAAGTACTTTATGAAACTAGCACTATTTAAAAACAGAATTGGGTAACCCCTGCCTACTAAACCTTCTCACAAATAAAAATGACACCATAAAATAAATAAAATAACTGGATGCCTACCTTGATTAGCAAATATTTCTCGTCTGAAGCGTTCTTTAGGAAGCGGAAAAATCATTCTCGCTAAGAATTTTGGACTTCTTTGGCACATAGTTTTCTGATTTTCTTTTTTAGGGCCTGCAACTTCTGGTATTTCCCAATATCCGTATTTTTTGGGTTTTCCTCGGGTTGATTTTAGCATGGAAGGTGCTCCATAATGGAAGGACTTGATTTGTTCGACAGCTCTTCAAAGTACACCAACATAACATGTTCGGAAAACGTTTGTACGTTATTTGCTTGTCTCCACTTCATAAATCGGTGTAACTCGGCTTCATATCGATCTTTGACTTTGTTGGAAGTAGGTTTGACGAGATTAAACTCGCTTTTTTTAGAATTTCTTAGAATCGGACATTTTTTCGCGAAATCAAAATTTTTTTGTATCTAAATTGGTATCTAATCAACAAAACAAGAAAACTATGACGGTTGCTATGGAATAAAGCCTACTTTGAGTTTTCTATATTTTTACATAAAATAAAAAACCATAATAAATCATATTGAAAGACAGAACCTGTGAAAAAAACATATTTTCCTTGCACACATTGTGCGCAAAATACAATTTTCAAAGCTTGTTTTGCTGTGCAAACCCCATTTTCTAAAGCAGTCGTATAAAAATATAGTTAAATAAACTTTTTTTTTTAATATCAAACAGTACAAGGTCATCCGACAAGGACTAAATAGAGCCATTTTTGTGGCTTTTCTTTCTCGCTTTCTATGCGCCCTCATGCCTCGTTAGTAGCGTAATAAGTTAAGTAAGATATTTAATTGTCTGTCTTACAGAAATATATACTTGTACGAAATACATATGCCCTCATTACCCTATAGCTTTATTTTATTTATCTTGAATTTCCCTATATAATCCAATAATCCGAGACCCCTAGTTTTTGATAATGCCGAAATAGGGGGATTGTATTGTATTTATTTCAGATTCTACGAAAAAGTGTGACATTTAAATTACAGGTAACACACATTTAGAGAATTTTTCAGATGTTCTTACATACCAGTTTATACCAAAAAAGTTGTACATAATCATTCAATGACGATTATATATATATATATATATATATATATATATATATATATATATATATATATATATATATATATATATATATATATATATATATATATATATATATATATATATATATATATATATATATATATATATATATACATATACGTATACGATGATTGTGCCAACTTTTATAAGGGGTAAACTATGGTATGTAGAGAGGTAGAAGTATCTGAAAAGTTGCCTGGATGTGTGTGTCATCAACCCAAATTTTAATGAACCAATAACGTCAGGTAATATAGCATATGCAATTCAGGTGGTGTGTTGCTATTTTGGTTTCACCTTTCAGGAAAAATAACAAGGCTGTACAGGTGGTTTTATTCACCGAATTTCACTTTTAATTTTTGTTTATCTTCTAAAAATCAATAATAAAAGGTAGAATGATAAAATTATTAATTATGCCTTTTAGGTAATTCTGCTTCGATTAATGCCCATTTTAATGATATTAAGTGCAGTGACAAAACTATTAAAATTAGTTTATTTTTTTATTTGGGTCGTATTTCTGCTGATACTATTACAAAAATAATGTAAGAAAATTACTTACGTATGTGATTTATTCAAAAAAGATATATTTGCTTAAACCTATAATTTCTAGACCTAATTTAAAGACCAAGACCAAGACCAAGACCAAGACCAAGACCAAGACCAAGACCAAGACCAAGACCAAGACCAAGACCAAGACCAAGACCAAGACCAAGACCAAGACAAAGACTGCCTTTTCGCTTGCAAGACCAAGACCAAGGAGTGCAAGACCGCAAACAAGACCTACCTGCAAGACTTTGCACTTTTGCGACTTTTTTT
>JAHBCN010024150.1:0-12081 GCA_019359885.1 Listronotus oregonensis | reverse complement strand
CCTCGGATTCTGTTCCCGGACCACCCCTGGCTGAGGGTCGTATCTATTTAAAAGACTGCTCGGTTTTCGAACGTCAGAGCGAGTTGGATGTTATACGCGTCGTCCTCGAACGGTCGTCGTCGTCATCTTTCGAGATAGACACGAACGACGACCACGATACGACGCGACATCTTAAAATGCGAGAGCGGCCGGATAACTACGAATTTTCGTAAATTATCCGGTACAGCAAGCGTCGCCGTCGCGTTCGTCGACAAACAAACAAACGAGTCGAGTCAGATGGACAGACCGACACGGTCGTCGTCGTCTCGTCGCTGTTGTTATTGTCGTCGTTATCGTAGCGATCGTCGTGTCCGATATTTTCGAATGAAAAACGGAAAATAGACGTCTGATCGCTCGAAACGCGCGCGCTTTCTCACGCTTATTATACGCTGTTGAAATAATTTCGATTTATCGACCTCAGAGCAGAGTGAGACTACCCGCTGAATTTAAGCATATTACTAAGCGGAGGAAAAAGAAACTAACTAGGATTCCCTCAGTAGCTGCGAGCGAACAGGGAAAAGCCCAGCACCGAATCCCGCGGCCGATACCGGGCGCCGGGAAATGTGGTGTTAGGGAGGTCCATTATCCGAGATCATGCGGCGCGTCCAAGTCCTTCTTGAACGGGGCCACAGCCCATAGAGGGTGCCAGGCCCGTAGTGACCGCTGCTGATCGCGGGAGGATCTCTCTCAGAGTCGGGTTGCTTGAGAGTGCAGCCCTAAGCGGGTGGTAAACTCCATCTAAGGCTAAATATGACCACGAGACCGATAGCGAACAAGTACCGTGAGGGAAAGTTGAAAAGCACTTTGAAGAGAGTTCAAGAGTACGTGAAACCGTTTAGGGGTAAACCTGAGAAATCCGAAAGGTCGAAGGGAGAAATTCATTCGCGTCTCGCCGTCGGCGTGAGACGGTCGTGTGACGGAAGACGTTCGCGTTTTCCGCGCCTTCCGTTTTTCGATCCGATAGCGAACGCGTGCACTTTCTCCTGGTAGGACGTCGCGATCCGTTGGGTGTCGGTCTACGGCTCGCGGTGGAGCCGGACACACGGCTTGCCGTCGCGTCCGGACCCGCGTGTCCCGGCTGACTCGCTCGACGGTATACGAAAGGTTTAAGGCCGCTCTCGGAGCGTTCGGCTCGTCGCAAGCGCGCCAGATGTGTCGGCGATCGGACCTGGTGCCGGTTCTGACCTCTGGTGACTGTTGGCGGTTTTTACGTGCTTCAAATGGGGGAAAAAAATAGATATGAATAACCATTGTTAAAGGGCGACCTAGTAAAAGGGCGACCCTAGTGAAAAAGGGCGACCTAGTGAAAAAGGGCGACCTAGTGAAAAAAGGGCGACCTAGTGAAAAAGGGCGACCTAGTGAAAAAGGGCGACCTAGTGAAAAAGGACGACCTAGTGAAAGGGCGACTAAAAAAGGGCGACCTAGTGAAAAAGGGCGACCTAGTAAAAAAGGGCGGACCTAGTGAAAAAGGGCGACCTAGTGAAAAGGGCGACCTAGTGAAAAAGGGCGACCTAGTGAAAAAGGGCGACCTAGTGAAAAAGGGCGACCTAGTGAAAAGGGGACTAGTAAAAAAGGGCGACCTAGTGAAAAAGGGCGACCTAGTGAAAAAAGGCGACCTAGTGAAAAAGGGCGACCTAGTGAAAAAGGGTTTGAATATTTTTAAAAAAAAAGGGGATTTAGTGAAAAAGGGTTTTGAAAAAAAGTTTTAAAAAAAAAAGTTTTGAAAAAAGTTTTGAAAAAAAAGTTTTGAAAAAAGTTTTGAAAAAAAAGTTTTGAAAAAAAAGTTTTGAAAAAAAAGTTTTGAAAAAAAAGTTTTGAAAAAAAAGTTTTGAAAAAAAAGTTTTGAAAAAAAAGTTTTGAAAAAAAAGTTTTGAAAAAAAAGTTTTGAAAAAAAAGTTTTGAAAAAAGTTTTGAAAAAAAAAAAAAAAGTTTTAAAAAAAAAGTTTTGAAAAAAAAGTTTTGAAAAAAAAAAAGTTTTGAAAAAAAGTTTTGAAAAAATTTTTTGAAAAAAAGTTTTAAAAAATTTTTAAAAAGGAAAAAAAGTTTTGAAAAAAAGTTTTGAAAAAAAGTTTTGAAAAAAAAGTTTTGAAAAAAAAAAAAGTTTTAAAAAAAAAGTTTTGAAAAAAGTTTTGAAAAAAAAAGTTTTGAAAAAAAGTTTTGAAAAAAAAGTTTTTGAAAAAAAAAAAAAGTTTTGAAAAAAAATTTTTTGAAAAAAAAGTTTTGAAAAAAAGTTTTAAAAAAAAAGTTTTGAAAAAAGTTTGAAAAAGTTTTGAAAAAAAGTTTTGAAAAAAAAGTTTTGAAAAAAGTTTTAAAAAAAAAAGTTTTGAAAAAAAAGTTTTGAAAAAAAGTTTTGAAAAAAAGTTTTGAAAAAAAAGTTTTGAAAAAAAAAGTTTTAAAAAAAAAAGTTTTGAAAAAAAAAAAAGTTTTAAAAAAAAGTTTTAAAAAAAAAGTTTTGAAAAAAAGTTTTGAAAAAAAAAAGTTTTTTGAAAAAAAAAAAAAGTTTTGAAAAAAAAGTTTTGAAAAAAAAGTTTTAAAAAAAAAGTTTTGAAAAAAGTTTTGAAAAAAGTTTTGAAAAAAAAAGTTTTGAAAAAAGTTTTGAAAAAAAGTTTTGAAAAAAAGTTTGAAAAAAAATTTTTTTTTGAAAAAAAAAGTTTTGAAAAAAAAAAAAAAGTTTTGAAAAAAAAGTTTTGAAAAAAAAGTTTTGAAAAAAAAAAGTTTTGAAAAAAAAAAAAAAGTTTTGAAAAAAATTTTTTGAAAAAATTTTTTGAAAAAAAGTTTTGAAAAAAAAAAAAAAAAGTTTTGAAAAAAAAAAAAGTTTTGAAAAAAAGTTTTGAAAAAAAAGTTTTGAAAAAAAGTTTTAAAAAAAAAGTTTGAAAAAGTTTTGAAAAAAAAGTTTTGAAAAAAAAGTTTTGAAAAAAAGTTTTGAAAAAAAATTTTTAAAAAAAAATTTTTTGAAAAAAAGTTTTGAAAAAAAAAAAAGTTTTGAAAAAAAAAGTTTTGAAAAAAAAGTTGATGTTTTCTCGTTCGCCTTTTTTATTTGTCAAAGTACAGTTATTATTACTTCAAAAAGCGAACGTAGAAAACAATTTTCGTTTTCACGTTCGCCTTTTTTATTTGTTTAAGTACAGTTTTTAAACTTCTACCAAAGGCGAACGCAAAAAACAGCTTATGTTTTCTCGTTCGCCTTTTTTATTTGTCAAGGTACGGTTATTATTACTTCTACCAAAGGCGAACGCAGAAAACAGCTTATGTTTTCTCGTTCGCCTTTTTTATTTGTCAAAGTACAGTTATTATTACTTCTACCAAAAGCGAACGTAGAAAATAATTTTCGTTTTCACGTTCGCCTTTTTTATTTGTTTAAGTACAGTTATTATTACTTCTACCAAAGGCGAACGCAAAAAACAGCTTATGTTTCCTCGTTCGCCCTTTTCATTTGTCCTTTTTTTAGTACAGCTATTATTACTTCTACCAAGGGCGAAACCAGAAACCAACTTCCGTTTTCTCGTTCGCCTTTTTCATTTGTTTAAGTGCAGTTATTAATACTTCTACCAAAGGCGAACATCGAAACTTATAGTTGCTCGTTCGCCTGTTTTATTTGCTAAAGTACAGCCATTATTACTTCTACCAAGACGAACGTTTCGATTTTTTTCCCTTAATATACCAATTTTAACTTTTTCTAAACGAAAAAACCTTATTTTTTCGATACTTTGCGAACGGTTTGTATAAACTGTATAAACGATAACTTACTCACACTGCGAATAATGTTAAAATTTAAAAGGGTGCGGACCCAGTTTTCAGTTTAACTATATCAAAACGGACGGACGGAGGACTGAACGGTTTGCTCTTGCCCATTGGCCCGGCTTCGTTTATACCTTTTACACGTTAGTCGCAATCTTTTTATTTAACATTTTCTAAAATTAATTTTGAAAAAATTTAAATTTTAATTAGTGCCGAACAACATTCTCAGTACAAAAATTTACACGTATATGTACCCATTTATGAGTTTAATGACGATTTTCCACTTTTAAATGTTAACAAAGATAAGCGATTCGGAATTTTAAGGGAAATATTTTTGTTTACCATATTTGTTTTTCAAAAAGTAACTAAAATTTTTAATTGGAGTTTTGTCACAACGCAGTTTGATATTATCTACAATTATTTGCCCCATTAAATGTCTCTTTTCCCCTTTTTTAAATAGAGAAAAAATTATTAAACGTCTGGGGTGTCATTACCTACTCGACGATGATCGAATTTTCAGTCGAAGAAAAACTTTGGACATTTAACCACTAGTAATATATTTTGTTTCTTTGTATTAAAATAAATCCCCCACGATTATACTCTTCCAAAACTAAATGAATTAAACGACTTTTTAAACTAGATTTATTTCAAAAGATTTCAAATTCATGCTTATCAACTTTGTTTTACGTTACGTTGTAATCATTCTTTAATCATTTAATTATGAAAATTTGCCTTTGTTTCTCTTACAAATAACCTTAACAAAAAAAAAAGAATTTTTTCTTCATTTTGTTTATCATTAAGCAACAATTTGCATAACTGCAGCTATAGGTTAAAATTTCCCGTTATACAAGAACAGCCGGCTCCTTTCGTAAAAAACTAAATTAAAACAATTGGTATTGTCGTTTATTCCGAATGTCGGGCTTACTGTCGACATAGGGAAAAAAAAAAAAAAGGGAAAACATATAAAGAAAAAAACTAATTTTTTAAAATAACGTACAATGATTGTACATTACACATCATAAAGTCTATGAGCAGTGATTTTGCAAATTGCAATACCCAAAATTACCATATTTATATAATTTATTGTTATTTTTCCTGTAAAATTTAGCTACTAAACAAATATATATATATATATATATATATATATATATATATATATATATATATATATATATATATATATATATATATATATATATATATATATATATAAATAATAATATATAAAAACACACATACATAGACAAATAAAGGGCCCGTTACATATTTTATTTTAAACAGCTCGTAAAACTAGTACAAAATTTTTTTTTTAAATATTTTGTGGTTCTAAAAAAGAACCTTTTTTTTTTCATGCCTTTTATAAACCCAGATTATAGAGCGAACGGTGAATCTGTTTAACCACCCAAAAACCGGGACGTCCTTGACGTTTTAAAGCATAAACGACGTCCATGGCTGTGACGGTCTTCCGGGATGTTCCGTGTAAGTAACGGCATCTCTTATAACATTTTTCCCAAAAAAACTTTTTTAAAAAACCACGTGTCTCTTCATAAATTAAACCAAAAAACGCTTGACACCTCCTCGTCGGGCCAAAAACTTCTGATAACAGGCTTGGTAATACCCTGGATATTATCACGAAGAACCTTACGATGACGTTTGGCTCCCCCCTTTTCCCAAACCTTTTCCACCTTTTCCTCTACCGGTCATTTTAAACTTTTTTACAAACTAACGTGAAACTACCACGAGTCCGTGAACAATTCAACTGCTGCTGCCAACATTTTGCATCCGACTTTTGGTTTGATTTTTTAAACTCCGCCCCTTTAAATTGGTTTGGACCAATGACGGAGCCGCAGAACGACACAAAACCACATCGAAAATCTCGATCTCGGTTATTCGTATAGCACCCGTCGAACGTCATATTGTTCCGTTACGTGTCTTTTTTTTTCCGTTAAAATGGGGCCCTACTAAAACCCAAAAAACTCGTAAATCTACCGGTGGCAAAGCTCCAAGGGGAAAAAAATTTTGGGTACAAAACTGCCAGAAAAAGCGCACCCGCTACTGGAGGAGTAAAGAAACCTCATCGTTATCGTCCTGGAACTGTTGCCCTTCGTGAAATTCGTCGTTATCAAAAAAGTACCGAGTTACTTATCAGAAAACTGCCTTTCCAGAGACTGGTACGAGAAATCGCTCAAGATTTTAGACCGATCCCCGTTTTCAGAGTTCTGCCGTAATGGCTCTTCAAGAAGCTAGCGAAGCGTACTTGGTAGGTCTTTTTGAAGACACCAACCTTTGCGCCATTCATGCAAAACGTGTCACTATTATGCCCAAAGATATTCAGTTGGCCAGGCGTATCAGAGGCGAACGAGCATAATTTCATCACCATTATCATCGAAGGAAAATACAAACCAATCTTAATAAAAATAACGGTTCTTTTCAGAACCACAATTTATTTTTCTAAAAATTGTAACATCTGTACGTTTCCTTATTACCAGTAATTTATATTATAATTTGCCAAAAATACGTGGCAGTCCTTTTTAAAAATTTTCCAATCATTAAACTACAAAAAATTCATAAATTCCGCAATAATATACTGATGTCTCATAAAATCGTGGGAAAACGTCTGTCTGTTTTTTATTTTCTTAAACAAAACAATTATTTTTCTTCTAACAAATTCAAAGCTAATTGTAAAATTACCAATTTAAAGAGAGTATAAAAATAAAACAACGAATGAATATAAATATATATATATATATATATATATATATATATATATATATATATATATATATATATATATATATATATATATATATATATATATATATATTTTTATTATTAATTTAAATTTAAAAAAAATAATAACAATATAATACAAAGTATAAGTACATATGATAACTAATTAATTTTTAAACATAAATCAATATAAATTACAAACAGCAATACAAATTTCTCTTTTAAAAATTTCGTGGCTCTGAAAAGAACCGTTTTTTATTTGTAGTATAGTATTATATTCTTCTCCTGTCTATTTTACTTGGAACTGGTATATTTGGTGACGGCCTTGGTTCCTTCACTGACTGCGTGCTTAGCTAATTCACCGGGTAATAAAGTCTCACGGCAGTTTGAATTTCTCTACTTGTGATGGTAGATCTCTTGTTATAGTGTGCAAGACGAGAAGCTTCGGCAGCAATACGCTCGAAGATATCGTTTACGAAGAATTCATAATTGACATAGCTTTGCTGGAAATTCCGGTATCAGGATGGACCTGCTTTAGAACTTTGTAGATGTAGATTGCATAACTTTCCTTCCTCCTTCGCTTCTTTTTCTTGTCGGTCTTTGAAATATTCTTTTGTGCTTTGCCGGCCTTTTTGGCAGCTTTACCGCTAGTCTTCGTGGCATGATTTCGAACGAAACACGTTTCAACGCCTAAAGAATCAAAACGATAATGAAACGACCTACGATTTTTGCGCTTCTTTTATGTTAGCTGAACTCCCTTACTATGCCCCGCCCACTAGTCTTTTAGAACGTCGAGTGCTGTGATTGGTCGCCACGGCGGAGTATTTATAGATACGATGGGGCAAACGTTGTTTTCAGTACTGACCGATCGGTTGCTGTGTCAGATCAATTTTTAATTTTAAATTAATAATAAACAAACATTCAAAATGTCCGGTCGCGGTAAAGGAGGAAAGGTTAAGGGAAAATCGAAGTCTCGATCAAATCGGGCCGGTTTACAATTTCCAGTAGGCCGTATTCACCGTTTACTTCGTAAAGGCAACTATGCCGAAAGGGTAGGAGCGGGCGCTCCAGTTTATTTGGCTGCAGTTATGGAATATCTAGCTGCTGAAGTTTTGGAACTTGCCGGCAATGCTGCGAGAGATAATAAGAAAACACGGATAATTCCAAGGCACCTTCAGCTCGCTATAAGAAACGACGAAGAATTAAATAAACTTCTCTCAGGTGTTACCATCGCTCAGGGAGGTGTCCTACCTAATATTCAAGCCGTATTGCTGCCCAAAGACAGACAATAAACAAAAATGATTCATCTTGCCCATAATTCGAGAAACAATTACCAATCGGTCCTTTTTAGGACCACAAACACATTTTGGCAAAAAAAAATCGTAATCCTTTAAGATTCGACTAATATTTTATTGTTTCTTTTTTTTTTTTTTTTTAATTAAATTGCAAAAAAGTGCCATCCTCATTCTGTACTACATATATTTAAAATCCATACAATTCAGAATCAAAATCGATTTTTGTGCACGTGTCTTTCTCCTTCCACCTTCGAAAGGAGGAGCCAAAGGTAAAAATTTGCGAAAATGACCCTTATCGCCGACGAAATTGACTTTTAAAAATTGATGGCAACGGCCATACCACGTTGAAAGTACCGGTTCTCGTCCGATCACCGAAGTTAAGCAACGTCGGGCGCGGTTAGTACTTGGATGGGTGACCGCTTGGGAACACCGCGTGCCGTTGCCTTTTTTGCCTTATACTCCTTTCATCAATCGAAAATCTTACTTTTGTATGATTTCGGTTACTATTACTTCTTTTGCCTTTGTTACGACCATTCTTCCAATCGTCATCCGTCGTTTTATTTTCGACATGTTTTTTTTTTGGTGCCTTTCTTCTCGTCGCGTCGCGCAACATTCAGCTACTATTACTTTTTGCTTTCGGCCGTCCCCTCGGTCAGCTACTATTACTTTTTTGCCTTGCTCGTACCTGTAAATTTTTTTTCCGTCTGTCCAAAAACTGATTAACTTTTTGCTACTTTTTCCCAGTTACTCTAACTTTTTTTCTGATCACCCTAAAATCTCGTACTGATTGTGTATTTGCCAGTTACCATTACTTTTATCTTCTCGTCGCGTCGCGCAACATTCAGCTACTATTACTTTTTGCTTTCGGCCGTCTACTCGGTCAGCTACTATTACTTTTTTGCCTTGCTTGTACCCGTACATTTTTTTTTCGTCTGTCCAAAAACCTGCTCGTTATTAATGATCAACTTTTTGCTACTTTTTCCCAGTTACTCTAACTTTTTTTCTGATCACCCTAAAATCTCGTACTGATTGTGCATTTGCCAGTTACCATTACTTTTATTTTCGAATGTTTGTTTGTTTGATTGATGCCTTTCTTCTCGTCGCGTCGCGCAATATTCAGCTACTATTACTTTTTTTTTTACCTTGCTTGTACCCGTGTTACTTTTACTTTTTTCCCCCGTTCGTCGAACAGCTTGCTGGTTATTATAAATTACCTTTTAATTTCGGTCAGTTGCGCTAACCACTTTTCCGATCGCCTTAAATTTTCGTACTGATCGTGCATTTGCCAGTTACCATTACTTTTATTCGACTCCGTCAGCTCCATTACTTTTTTTTGCCTTGCTTTTACGTGCTTCAAATGTGGGAAAAAATAGATATAGAATAACCATTTTTAAAAGGGCGACCTAGTGAAAAGGGCGACCTAGTGAAAAAGGGCGACCTAGTAAAAAAGGGGCGACCTAGTGAAAAAGGGCGACCTAGTGAAAAAGGGCGACCTAGTGAAAAAGGGCGACCTAGTGAAAAAGGGCGACTGTGAAAAAGGGCGACCTAGTAAAAAAGGGCGACCTAGTGAAAAGGGCGACCTAGTAAAAAAGGGCGACCTAGTGAAAGGGCGACCTAGTGAAAAAGGGCGACCTAGGGGAAAAGGGAAAGGGAAAAAAAGTGAAAAAGGGCGACCTAGTGAAAAAGGGGAATTTTGAAAAAAGTTTTGAAAAAAGTTTTGAAAAAAGTTTTGAAAAAAGTTTTGAAAAAAAGTTTTGAAAAAAGTTTTGAAAAAAAGTTTTGAAAAAAGTTTTGAAAAAAGTTTTGAAAAAAAGTTTTGAAAAAATTTTGAAAAAAGTTTTGAAAAAAAAGTTTTGAAAAAAAAGTTTTGAAAAAAAGTTTTGAAAAAAAGTTTTGAAAAAAAAGTTTTGAAAAAAAAGTTTTGAAAAAAGTTTTGAAAAAAGTTTTGAAAAAAAGTTTTGAAAAAAAGTTTTGAAAAAAAAGTTTTGAAAAAAGTTTTGAAAAGTTTTGAAAAAAGTTTTGAAAAAAGGAAGTTTTGAAAAAAAGTTTTGAAAAAAAGTTTTGAAAAAAATTTTTTAAAAAAAAAAGTTTTGAAAAAAAAGTTTTGAAAAAAAGTTTTGAAAAAAAAGTTTTAAAAAAAAAGTTTTAAAAAAAAGTTTTGAAAAAAAGTTTTGAAAAAAAGTTTTGAAAAAAAGTTTTGAAAAAAAGTTTTGAAAAAAAAGTTTTGAAAAAAAGTTTTGAAAAAAAAGTTTTGAAAAAAAAGTTTTGAAAAAAAAGTTTTGAAAAAAAAGTTTTGAAAAAAAAGTTTTGAAAAAAAAGTTTTGAAAAAAAAGTTTTGAAAAAAAAGTTTTGAAAAAAAAGTTTTGAAAAAAAAGTTTTGAAAAAAAGTTTTGAAAAAAAGTTTTAAAAAAAAGTTTTGAAAAAAAGTTTTGAAAAAAAAGTTTTGAAAAAAGTTTTGAAAAAAAAGTTTTAAAAAAAAAGTTTTGAAAAAAAAGTTTTGAAAAAAAGTTTTGAAAAAAAGTTTTGAAAAAAAGTTTTGAAAAAAAAGTTTTGAAAAAAAAAGTTTTAAAAAAAAGTTTTGAAAAAAAGTTTTGAAAAAAAAGTTTTGAAAAAAAAGTTTTGAAAAAAAGTTTTGAAAAAAAGTTTTGAAAAAAAGTTTTGAAAAAAAGTTTTGAAAAAAAGTTTTAAAAAAAAGTTTTGAAAAAAAAGTTTTGAAAAAAAAGTTTTGAAAAAAAGTTTTAAAAAAAAAGTTTTAAAAAAAAGTTTTAAAAAAAAAAAGTTTTGAAAAAAAAGTTTTGAAAAAAAAGTTTTGAAAAAAAAGTTTTGAAAAAAAAGTTTTGAAAAAAAAGTTTTGAAAAAAAAGTTTTGAAAAAAAGTTTTGAAAAAAAGTTTTGAAAAAAAGTTTTGAAAAAAAGTTTTGAAAAAAAAAGTTTTGAAAAAAAGTTTTGAAAAAAAAGTTTTGAAAAAAAAGTTTTAAAAAAAAAGTTTTGAAAAAAAGTTTTGAAAAAAAAGTTTTGAAAAAAAGTTTTGAAAAAAAAGTTTTGAAAAAAAGTTTTAAAAAAAAAGTTTTAAAAAAAAGTTTTGAAAAAAGTTTTAAAAAAAAAGTTTTGAAAAAAAAGTTTTGAAAAAAAAGTTTTGAAAAAAGTTTTGAAAAAAAAGTTTTGAAAAAAAAGTTTTGAAAAAAGTTTTGAAAAAAAGTTTTGAAAAAAAAGTTTTAAAAAAAAAGTTTTGAAAAAAAGTTTTGAAAAAAAAGTTTTGAAAAAAAAGTTTTGAAAAAAGTTTTGAAAAAAGTTTTGAAAAAAAGTTTTAAAAAAAAGTTTTAAAAAAAAAAGTTTTAAAAAAAAAAGTTTTAAAAAAAAAGTTTTAAAAAAAAAGTTTTGAAAAAAAAGTTTTAAAAAAAAAGTTTTGAAAAAAGTTTTAAAAAAAAAGTTTTAAAAAAAAAGTTTTAAAAAAAAAGTTTTGAAAAAATATATATATATATATATATATATATTTGCATGACGATTAATAAGTCGCAAGGTCAATCCTTTAAGAAAGTCGGCATCTATTTGAAATCGCCATGTTTTACACACGGGCAATTGTACGTGGCGTTTTCTAGGGTGGTCGACCCGAAGACATCCGCTGTTTTAGGGAAATGCGATAATAATAGACGGGAGGGTTCAGACCGAAACCCAAATTGAGATTTACAAGTAACGTCTATATTATGAAATTTTTGGGTCGAGCAAATTCAAACGTCGTTTCCAGAAACCGGTTCCAGATGATAGCGACGATGTCATCACCTGAAGTCAACGGCGCCTATAATCCCACGTTTATCTCAGGGACCGTTAAATATCTCGGATCACACGCTTCACGTCGACGATAGGAGACAATCAGTTGATGAAGCACAAGTTAATGATGTACCTTTGATCACCCCCCAAAAAAACGCCGTACACATATCGCCATCATGACACCACCCACAAAAGTCCCAACCACTATACACCCAGTGATGACGAAGATACATTAGCGGCTGAATACATTCCACGCTTCACTGATTTCAATTGAGACGACGTGTAGCAAAAGGTACGCAGGCGGGAACTTCGAAGGCGTTAATAATAATTAAAACGAAGCAGCATATTTAGATAATTTAGACAATTAAAAAAGCCCCCTCCACCCTGGGAACAACTCTATACTACACTAATCATCCAAACTAATGATTCTAAATGACGGGTGTCTTTCAATTACGACATAAAAAGCATTGTGCGGCACAACGCTAAACATCGGTGTTTAACTAAAAAATATT
>JAHBCN010024149.1:0-12097 GCA_019359885.1 Listronotus oregonensis | reverse complement strand
TAAAAAAATTGGTATATGTTTAGAATATGACTTTTAATTTTGTTTGATATTTAGTTGAAATAAAAAAAATGGTTGTACGCCACAGTAGTTTTTCTTTTCTGGTATCTACATTTAATTAAAATATTACATTTTGTACAGAATATGATAAATTTCCATAAATTATCTTTTTTTGGCCATATATTTTTAAATTCTTTGATTTATATCCCTAAAATAGGAATATCCTTAGACCATTGCGGTGTGTGTATTATATGATATATGTTTGTCGCGAGGCAGCTGAGGCTGTGGGCAGATAGAGGAAGCGAACTTACCATATTTTAGAGATAAGAAAACTCTCCGCTCCATGGATGCCGCAATTGCTTCCTTTAGAACAAAAACTTATTCGCATAAATATCTCAGAAGAATGTTTGACACTTTTTAGGAGTTTCCCAACTGAATTTCTATACCCTGGAGACAAAACAACAATCAACACAGTGAATAGCAAGAGGTGAACCGATTCCGGAGAAGGCAAAAGCAATTCCATAGAAAGGAAAGGTAAGGGCATCTTTTTATGTGGTATGGACTATCTTGATAAAGAAAAAACTATATATTCTGAGTATTACGCCAACTAACTTGACCAGTTGAACCAAAATATTCAGGAGAAACGTCCTGGTATATCAAAATAGAGAATTCTGTTCAACCAGAACAATGAACCTCGCCAGAAATCGCTAATAGTCATAGTAAAAATTCATTAATTAGGCTTCGAGCTGGTTTCTCATGCACCCTACTCACCAGATTTGTCTTCATCGGATTTTTAATTGTTTCCAAATTTAAAAAATATCTTGCTTGTAAGAAATTTGCCTCGGATCTAAACGGGATTGCTGCCACAACACGCCTATTTTCAAAAACTCTACAACTATGTGAAAAAAAAATAGTTTTTACTCAATATTTTGCTTTTCCTACTTTGGCTAAAAACTTTTCATCCGATTCTTGTAAAAAACATACAATTATTGCAATTTAATAAAGCCGAATTCCGACTTATATTTAAATACTTCTCGTATTTATTTATTTATTATTTTTTTTTTTTGATAAAAATGTATTTTGTAATCTGTTTTTCTTATTTTCAAATAGTAACATGTAAATAGTAACATGTAATAGTTGGTGTTTTTAGCAATATAATATATTCGTAGTTAATGCCCAATACACAACATAATCCTAGACTAAATGATACACAATGACTCTTAACAACAGTTCATTCAGTTTCATCAGTGGAAGGATAATTTAAATAACAGCTAAATTTGCCATTATGCAAAATAGATTGCTGAATTACCGGTAATTTTATTTTACCAACACTAAACGCGGTTCTGTGAATTTTAATCATAGCTCTCAATAATGTTTAATTAAAGTTTAAATAGCTTAAAAGAAAAATTTTCAAATTCTATTTGATATAAAACACTGGCGGCAAAATTAGAGGACATCATGGAATTTTATATTAACAACCACCCGAGTTTTTAAAACTATTACGGTTGAGATTACCGTTTTGCATAAATGAAAACACATAATTTCATAGGGGGGGGGAAAGCGTTTATTAAAAAAAACAAATATTATCCTCAAAATGCAAATTTCTATATCATGCTGAATCATTTAAAGAATGTTAGTAATGTGTATGACCTCCGTGGACCTCGAAAACTTCATGAAGGCGTCTTGGCATGCTGAGAATCAAATTGTCCAGCTGGTCTTGGGGTAGGTTGTCCCATAATTGAGGAAATATTCCTATTAGGTCCCGTCTGTTTATTATGCATGTTCAATTGGGTTCAGATCTGGTGAAAGTGCGGGTAGCCTGAGATGGGTGATGCCTTAAATTCTGCAGTGTAGTTCGGACTTCCAAAGTGCGATGTGGGGGCGCATTATCGTCCAAAAAATGAAATGTTCCCCGATTGCTTCACCAATTGGTTCGACGATACCTCTAATGATGTCACGACATAAAGCGTCCCTGTCATATTGTTTTCGCAAACATACAGATGCGTAAGGCGTCCTAGAGCGATTCCTCCCCAGACCATAACTGTGCCACCTCTGAAAGGATACACTTCTTGTACATAGCTACGATGTCTAGGTGTTTCACGACTTCTCCACACTCTTATACGCCTTGAGTCACTATGTAAACCAAAACGAGATTCGTCGGTGAAAAGAACGGAATTCCATTCTACCCTCCAATTTCGTCGTTCACGTGCCCACTCTAAACGCTGTGCTCTATGTCTTTGTGTAAGTGGCACACCTCGAAATGCTCTACGAGCAGATATTTCGATCTCATATAATCGATTTCTCACTGTTCTTACAGAGATAGGGACTCCTAATTGGTTTTGAAGCTGACGGCGTAAATGTGTTGCAGGGAGAATGGGGTTCCGTCTAATACTAAGGGTTATGTACCGGTCTTGTTGCTGCGTAGTACACCTCCTACGACCCTGTCCGTGCCTTCTGGAGGTTGTTCCAGTTTCCCTGTAACGATTCCACAGCCTACTTATAACACTTTGTGATGTTTCCAGCTCACGAGCAACATCCACTTGTCGCAACCCCGCTTGAAGCATTCCAACCGCTCTGTTTGCTTCCGCGGATGTTAAATGTCTTAAAGGCATTGCAAAAAAATCAACACCCAATTACTGTTGTATTTAATCGTATAAAACGACTTCTGAAACTAAAACGAGAGAATCTTTCGAATTCGACCTGACAAAAAATATTGTTTACTTGATATTGTGATAACAAAAAATCCTGAATTTTTTTTTACGGCAACAAGATTAACACTAGATTCCAACCAAAACATCAGAATTGTCGGTACTAATTTGAATTATGGTATATGGCAATATCCCCTAATTTTTGCCGCCAGTGTATTACCAACAAAGTAAATAAATTAAAATTTCACTCATGTATTACTAACCCCATTAAAAATGTTGAAAATAGAAATTTGCTATCGATAATTTTATGGATCTGTCAATCGTGTCGTCAACCTCAAAAGCGACGGTATTTTATATTGAAGAATAATTTATTATTCTGGTTTTAGGTTTTTTTCATTGATGGAACTGTCCCATCATGACATGTTGGGTCTGGTCTAAGCAAGTAAACAACAAAGGGTTCTTGTTTAAATTAGCTATACATCGTGAAATTGACATGTTTCACGCATGCCACATTACAAACGCCCCAATTTTCCGAATTTTCCAAAATAAAAAAGTTATACGTTATGCTAAGATAAATACACTTCACAAGTTTTAGGGGACTTTTTTAAAAATTTAAAATTGAAATCCAGGACCGATATCCATTAGTTCTGGACTTATCAAATTTCAACAAAAAATATAAGCAATAAAGAAATATTTAATATTTTTTTGTTGTCAACAAATAATTTTTCTTATCATTAATTTATTATGTACAAAAAAAAAGTAAAAATTTTTAAATATAAATTTAAATTGAAAAATAAAGTAATTTTTTACTTTAAACTTTCTTGGCCACCTAGGATATGACTCTTTTGTTTTTAGTTAAATAATAAATAATATTTACAAAATATAAAACTGTGTTTAGAATTCAGACACATATTACTTTGTTAATTTACCATTGTAATCAAGTAGTAGTCCAGTAAATGAAGGGACAAAGCTGTAAATAAATCTGTAGAGTTTTCCCTTGTGACGCAATTCTTAGGTCTTCGCGGATGCTTTCGAGCAAAAGAAAGTTTATTAACATTGACATGTGGGAAAGCTGAAAATGGTCCCTCACGGCCACAGGTTTCCCGCTTATATCTGCCAAAATATGCGAATTGGAGAACTTTTGTTAAAAAAAAATAAAGATTGCCTTGTAGTATACTTCATGGATTCACTTATAAGCGGGCGGACGAATTGTTTCATTACTCGGGCAATATTGTACATTTTTTAATCATTTAAAGTTCTTTGGAACTGGGAAAACCTGTACCTATCATTGCATATGAGTTTGGGTCCATTTCGATTTTTCTAGATTATTAAAAAAAGCGGTCAATTTTTTTTTCACCATATTTTTAGAGTATCTTATCAATTTATTGATATTTTTTGAAAAAATGGTTTGTTATTAATACACACACCGCAATGGTCTAAGGATATTCCTATTTTAGGGATATAAATCAAAGAATTTAAAAATATATGGCCAAAAAAAGATAATTTATGGAAATTTATCATATTCTGTACAAAATGTAATATTTTAATTAAATGTAGATACCAGAAAAGAAAAACTACAGTGGCGTACAACCATTTTTTTTATTTCCAAATTAAAAGTCATATTCTAAACATATACCAATTTTTTTATAATGATGAATTTTTTTTAATAACGAGTATGACCTCCTCTGGAGTTTATCACTGCGCGACACCTTCTTGGCATACTCAGAATTAAATTGTCCATATCTTCCTGAGCTATGGCAAACCAAGCAGCATTTAACGCAGCAAACAGTTGTTCTTGGTTCTGGAATTGAGGGTTTTCACGCAAAACCGTTCTTTGTTTGCATATCCCATGCATGCTCGATTGGATTTAGGTCAGGTGATTGAGCAGGCCATGGCAAAACGGTGTTGGTTGTCTTGTAAAAATTGTGCAGCATGTCTAGCGACATGAGGACGAGCGTTGTCGTGCATCAATATAAAGTCTGGTCCAACAAGTCTTGCATGGGGTAAGACAAATGGTTGAAGAATCTCTTCCACATATCGATGAGCGTTTAAAAATGTTCAACCAAAACGAGATCGGTTCTTCCGCCGAGTCGTATTCCAGCCCACACCATTACTGTGCCACCTCTATAACTGTGGACTTCTTGCACATTTTCCAAGACTCTTTGTAGTCCAGGTTCTCTCCATATCCTCAGTCTTCTTGAATCCGGATGCAACCCAAACCGAGATTCATCTGTAAAAAGAACTGGGGCCCATTGATTATTAGTCCAATTCTCGTGTTCTGTTTCCCAAGCTAAACGAGCAGCGCGATTTCCTCTAGTAAGTGGCTGGCATCTCAATGGTCGTCTATTACGTAGTCCACCTTCATGCAATCTGTTCCGAACTGTAGAATTTGAAATTACGATATTATGCGTTTCGCGTACCCGATTCATTATTTCTGGAACAGTTACTGTGGGATTTCTTCTAGCCATTTGCACAATAAAACGATCTTGAGCAGGCCGAGTCAGCCGTGATGGACCTGGATCTTTCAGAAACATCACCTGTTTCTTGGAAACGTGCCCATAATCTTGAGATTAGCTCTGTGATGTGTGGAGAGTTTCAGCAACACGAGCTTACCTAGTACCAGCTTCTAACATTCCAACAGCTCGCAACATTTCATCCCGGTTAAGATGGCGTCTTTGCACGATAAATAAGTAACAGACGGAGTCTATACTCTACTTTGGATTACAATATACTGACCAATATTTTCAAATTTTAAAACTGATATGTCCACCTACTTTGATTTAAAAACAAGTTTTTGCAGAAGTCCCATTTTTGAACCGTAAAATAAAGTAGTCCATTTTTTATACAAAAAAAACATTAAAATGCCCATCTCTTATCAATATTCTTAACATATTTTACCAACCCAAAACATTTAAACACGATAAAAACTCGTTTACACTCATTGAAATAAATATATCCCTAGACCATTGCGGTGTGTGTATCTCTTTTTTATAATGAGATCTTAGCAAGTATTTAATGATTCCATAAAATTTCCTTTACCATCTTTCTTGAATTTTAATAAAAAATGTTTTGCCCATCTGCATTTTTTAGTAAGAAACTACTACTACCACATCCTATCCAATGTGGAATGTTATGGATTTTTCGAAGGCCGTTTTTGCGAAAAATATTGGTGTTGGTAAGGACAATTTTTGTAGATTTTAAGGTGACCTTTATTTTTTGTCAAAATAAAAATTTTCTGAATCGCATATTTTGGCAGATATTCGCGGGAAACTCATGCTTGGGACTTTGGGCGAACTTTTTCTCGCTCGAAAGCATCCGCGAAAACCTAAAAATTGCGCCACAAATGAACACTGTATAGATTTACTTACAGCTTTGGGTACTTTCAGGTCTTCAGTTACTGGACTATAGTTATTTTTAATTACAGGGCAATAAATCAAACATGAAATCACATTCACAATATTTTTTTTGTTTGATCAATACTAAAAAAAATAAGTTAAGTTTTTTTATTTAAAAACCATGATATAGAGGCTACTAAAGTGATTTCCAATGACGAAAACGAAAAATTTTAATGTATAAATACAAAATGTCGCAAAAATCTCAATTTTTTAAGCCTTTATATTTTTTATTAAACCTAAAACTAAATTTTAAACAATTTTTTCTTTTTTCAATATTTAAACTCCTAATCCAACCTGATCAAAAGTTTTGGATATGTCACTACAACGATTTGGGATTCACTAAGGATTTTCAGACATGTTTGAGTTGTATAAGATAAAGACAAAAAACAAAAGAAGAATTACATTGATAAATAGTGATATCGGTTGTTTATTTTAATTTTTAAAGGTGGTGGATGTAAGGTAGCCTTAAGGAATCGTTTTTTGACAACCAAAGCTCATTTCATTTGCCTATAGGTGTTGCACTTTAAAAAATAGAATTAACTGCTTTTTATTCCAAGAAATTCCAATATGGCGCCTAAAAAGGTTACATCATACATTTATATATTATAACAAAACATAAAAAGCCTTTGTTTATCATAAAATGTTAAATTGTGAAATGTAATAATAAAACCAAAAACATATTTCAGCTTTTTACAAACAGGAAAAATATGTCTATAAAAACTGAAAAGCTACAAGCGCAAGAGAAAATTTATTTAAAATATCCGACATATATATTCCTGTGTTGACAGACTTAATAACGGCGAAATCATAATGCTGTTTATATTTTTCATGAAAATTGGGTAAATAAACCTTAAACTAAATTTTAAACACTTTTGTCTCCTACTCATACTTTTTGGAATATCATATCACACTTTCCAAATTTGCTGCCACAATAGCAGTAACGGGGCAGGTGTCGAATTTATATCGATTATCGGCAAAATATTTTAAAAATATCTCAATAACAAAAAATATTATCACCTCAGATATTTTCCATATTCCCAATGCATGCATTATAAGCCTGACACACTATAAATTCCACACATGCCTATTAATTATTAAACATTCTGACACATCGCATAATTTCGTACATTATCAAAGTGAAGAATCTACCTTCTCCGTGCCTTAATAAATACCTTGGTATCAAATTCTGGGCCAACTCCGATGCGTAAAGTTACAAGTCGCAACCCTCGAGTGCCGTAGAACGCGCCCTTAACGGCCGCCCTTCGTGTTATAATAATTATCAATGAGACCCGCGAGATTTCTACTCATAACCCGACGTATGGCAAAGGGCTCAAACCCTATCTTTAGGGCGTTTCATGTGGAGAGTTAGTTTTCGGTAAGAAATTCCAGAGTATAACGTTGCCTTCTAAATTTTTGATTAAAGCAAACATTATTAAAATTCGTTTGGTTTTTCTAAAGACTTGGCTGTCCAAGAAAAACAAACATTTTTTCTTTTTAGCTTGGGAAGGGACACGAAGGTTTAAAACTAGGTAACGTAAATATACTATTTATCATAAAAAATGGTACACCAAGAAGCAATAAATTTATTTTATTCAAATTAAGCATACATGTTTAGCCAATGTAATATTACAAATTATAATCATTTCAGCCTTGTATCAAACCTTAAAACCTTACTTTTCTTAATAATGTGTGGGTCCGCCTCTGGAATTTATACAGTCATGTAGACGTCTTGGCATGCTAAAAATGAGATGGTCTATGTCCTCTTGAGGAATAGCATCCCAGGCCACTTGAACTTGATGCCTTAACTCAGCTAGTGTGCGTGGAGGGTTAGGTAATCTGCTTAGCCTTCTGCCTATCATGTCCCAGACATGTTCTATAGGTGATAGGTCGGGAGATCTGGGAGGCCATGGAAGAAGGTTGATATCGAAAACCTCAAAAAATCCATCGTCACTTGGGCTATATGCGGACGTGCATTATCTTATTGAAAAAGACCATTGGGAACATTCCGAAAATATGGCACAACTACGGGTTCTACTACTTCCTGTACATAGCGAGCTGCAGTCATAGACCCATTTATAAAAACTAGTGGAGACCTGCACCTCACACCATAACTCCTACTGTTCTTGCTACGTGACGTTCAACAGAAAAAGCCAAATTTCCACGCATTCTTCTAACTCGTTGTCGACCATCGTGCATCCCAAGGCAGAACCTAGATTTATCTGAGAAGATTACCGAATGCCATTCTTGGTTCCAGTTAGCTCTTTGGCGGCACCATTCAAGTCTGTCTGTTCTATGCTCACGGGTCAATGGAAGCACCAAGTGGGGGCGGTAAGAATGTAGCCCAAAGCCCTTTTCTTGGGCGGTAAGAATGTCAAAGCTTATTCTTCGATAAACAATACAAGCAATCACTCTTCCAGCTACACGAAACCATTCATCACCTACGGTCCTTGTTGATTCGAAACGATTTCTAAAGGCTAGAATTCTTAGGTACCGGTCCTGGCGTGGATTGGTATTTCTCCTTCGTCCAGAGCCCCGAATTCTTTGTGTTCGATGTTCTCGAAACCAAGCTCGACAACACAACAATATTGTATGCAAACCCCGAATAACACGACGGTTTATCTCCCGAAATGAAAGTCCAGCTTCACGTAGTCCCACAATACGGCCTCTTTCAAACTGGCTTAGTTGCCTAAAATTTGCACGCCTTCGTAACGGTTGCATTTTAAAATGTTTAACCAAACCAACTAACACAAATTTAACAATTTATAATAAATACTGTTAATACAAAATGAATTGATAAGAAATGGTCTATTCCAAAAAAAAGACGCAAAAAATACCCAAGTCGTTTTTTGTTCTGCTTAAAATTTTCATCAATGACACAGAGGCACTAAATAAACATTTATGCTGAATTTCAATAAAATATATTTAGTGCTTCTTGGTGTACCATTTTTTTATGATAAATAGTATATTTATTGGACGTCAAAATTCTTTGCGCCTTGAATTTTGAAATTTCGGTTTTAGTTTCCTTTTTTCTGACAAAGGAAGATTTTTGTTCCTAAAATTTCAAAGTGATTTTAAAGAATAAAATGAGGGTGTGTGCCTAAAAGGCAAGACAAAAGTTGAAACTTCACCAAGACGACATTCCTTATTAATCTTTCACAATCTAACATCCGCAAATCTCAAATTCAATGCGATAAAAAAATTGATCCATAAAAAATTAAATACACAAGGCATTTGGACATATTTTAGTATCTGGCTTTTTTTTCCAACTGTATCATGAGCGTTGCATAGCCGAGTCTGACGATTAAGTCTCATTCAATCCCCACAAAAAGTGCTAAGGCGCATTAAGAAGTTTTTACTTTTATAAAAGTTGAGCTACTGCTATTCAAAGCTATCACAGAATATACCATTTACTCACTTGATTGTGGGCCTCGACACGCCGAACGCCGCACCTGACAAAAACCTATTTAAACGATTTTAAGTATTTTCAATTCACCAATCCGTGATGGTCAATTATCAGAAACTCATTTCAAAATTATTATATTTTTGCAAAAATTATCAGGTAGCTTAACGCGAGTTTCAATTTGTTTCATTAAGTGTATGTTAAGTCTTGTAAATTAACATTATTGTTAATACTTTAGACTAAGTTGTACACAAGACATCTACGTCTTGCTTAGTGGTAGGCGTAAAAGTCACCCGTAAGGCGACCCTATCTTTCTGGACATGCCGCAGGATCTGTGGCAAATCCTGGGGCATGCAACCAAAACAGATGTACTGGCTCTAATACGTGACAGTCATAAGACCAATGATCACGTATGGCTCTGTGTGCAAGAGTGCCAAGGTGCAGCAGCGGCTGACCCAAGCAAACTATCTAGCCTACAGAGACAGGTCTGCCTAATGATCACGGGTGCTGTACCGGGACCCTGCAGATTAAAATACTACATGTCGCGGTGAAAGGGTATTATACCCACTCAATTTAAACCTACCTTCCTACCTACGCGTAAAAAGAAGTTTAAAAAGCGCTGCTCTATTGGGAGTAGTAAAAGTAATTTTTAAAAGTAACGCCAATAAAATTAAATTACCCTGTATTTTGCAAACACTGACAGCTCATAATTAAAGGAAGCGTATTGGCATTTTTTTCGCAACAGCGTACATGACTATGTTTTTAAGACATTAAAATCTACAAAATTTTTGTTTTCCGGTCTAACAATATTCCAAATTACTATTAAAGAGATATCTGCATCACCCTACTCAAGAGAAGGGATTGTTGATGTAAAAGAAGTTTTGGGGTACCCCAGCATTAACTTGGTGAGAAAAGTGACCATCTGTAATAACTGGTTTATTAAGTCAGTTAGAAAAAAACTAAAGGAAGCAAAACAAAGTTTAGGTGAAAAACTGTAGAAATAATATTTATTAAAAAGAGTATCCTGCAGACCTGACCAAAAGTCTTGGATATGTCAAAAGCAATGATCAATGATTGCTTTAGTTGTGTGAGATAAAGAAAAAAAGAAGAAGAGAAGAAAAAAAAAAAAAAAAAGCAAATGTAAAAAAAGATAAGAAAAAAATAAAAAGCAGAAAAGACAAAAGAAAAGAAAAAAAAAAAAAGAAAAATTACATCAACAAACTGTCATATCGGTTGTTTCGTTTATTTTTTAAAGGTAGAGGACATAATTAAGATACTTCAGAATGCCAAGATGGCAGTGGCTCAGGCTTTTAGCCTAAGAGATCGTTTTGCTACAACTAGAATCTCATGTGATTTGTCTATGTGAGTGCTGCACTATTAAAAAATAAAAAACGCTTTTTAATTTAAAAAATGTTTAATATTTCGTTTAATAAAAAGGTACGTCATATATTTATATATTATAAAAAAAAACATAAAAAGCCTTTGTTTATCATAAAATGCCAAATTGTGAAATATTGTAAATAACACAATAATAAAACAAAAAACATTTTTTGCGTTAATTCTTTTGAATTTAATATTTTAATATCTATTTCAGCTTTATACCGAATGCAAAAATATATCAATGAAAACTGGAAAGCTCTAAGCGCAACGGAAAATTTATTTAAAATATCCGCGATAAATATCCAGTGTTGACAGACCAAATAACGGTGAAAGCATATTGCTGAATAAAATATTGTTTATAACTTTTAAATTTGCGGCTAAAATAATTTTATATTAACCGTTGTTCCTAGACGTTTGTTTATTTTGTTTAAATGTTTGTTTTGGTTGTAAATGTACCGGTAAATATTTAATGGATAGTTGTATATTTTAGCAATGTTTTACAATTTATTAATTTTTTAATAAATTTATTATTATGGATACAGCAATAAAAACTGAAAAGACTTAGTTTTTAAAATAACATATTTTATTTCAAACATTTTGTTACTTTCTTATTTTGCATTTAGAGTTTTTTATTGTCTTTTAGAAAAGAATTAATATAAAAAATCACAGACACCCACGGTACGTTAGTACTTAGGCATCAGCCTTCGTGGACTGTCCAAAGATAAAAATTTTTTGTTTTTAAGCATTGAGAACCTCTAAGTTTTGGTAAAGCTATTCTATCCCTTTTGGAACAGCGTAAATCTGGGTTCCATTTAAAATAATGCATTACCAATTAGATCAAAAGAGCAAAAAATATAACGATATGTACTGGTATTAGTCAAGGAAATCCCGGCCAGTTCAGCAATCAAATTTTGTTAAAGAGAGACGATGATAAATTATGTTTATCCCAATCTCGACTTGACTTGTGGACAGGCCGAGCTTTACTTACTATAAGGCGATAATTTTGACTGCGACTGTCGCGAGTAAACAACCTTAAGTAAAAACTTGATTTTTTACAATTTGATTAATAGTTTTAGAAAAATGCATCGACAAACATACATACGTACATACACCAACAAAAAAATTTGGTATATTTGTTTAAAAGCTCCAATTGATTTTGTATGTCAATATATTGCAGTTTTAGTAATATAACATATATATATATATATATATATATATATATATATATATATATATATATATATATATATATATATATATATATATATATATATATA
>JAHBCN010024148.1:0-12080 GCA_019359885.1 Listronotus oregonensis | reverse complement strand
AAAATTAACGTTTCGGCTCTCTAGAGGGAGGACTTCATCAGAACGTACCCAAAATAAAAAGAAAAAAACACAATAGAGCTGTGACTTATTAAAAAAAATTAATATAGTTCCCTTTTATTAGTGGAGATTTCCAAAGTAGTCATTTTTAAAAATTAAAACATAAACACACATTTTTAAACGATCACTCAAACGATTATTGTATACACATATTACAAACATAGCGACACAAATTTAAAATTTCCTAATAAAAGGCATCAGCCGTTATGACTTTTTTTTTGTTTTTTTTAAATTAAAATTAAAGAATTTATTTCTTTGTAACAATTAAAGATAAAATCTATGGATATTAACAAAATATATGTTAATCCACTGCTTTAAAAATTGGAGTTTTTTTAAATTTTTTCCCTCATGGTAGAGTATCAATTTGATGGTATTGGTAACAGGTGGCAGCATTTAGAGATTTAAGTATATTTGTTGATTAAATTTTTTCTTAAATATGTTATTCTTATTATTATTTAAATTTAAGGGACTAATATGCTAGAAATCAACTGAGTAGATTGTAGTATAATTTGCTTAAATTTTTTGAAATCAGTTTTGCGTTTACTGTTTTTTTTTCTTTTTGTATACTTTATCATTTCCTGAAATTCTTTTTTTTTTTTTGGATTACTTTCTTTTTTCAAAATGTTTGTGTTATTGAAGTCAAATGAAGGTTTTTTTGTTCTTGTGTGTGATTTGTGAGAGCTTTTTTTTTTTTCTTTGTCGTATTTGTGGGCATTAAATCTGTTTTTCAGATACTGGAAAATTTTGCCCAATGTACATTTTTTGGCAGTTTTTACAAGGGATCTCATAAATTATATTACTTTTTTTTTTTGTAATTTTTTGTTTTTGGGATAATTAAATTTTTTGTTTAAGAAGATTGTGCCCCTTATGAGCCACTGTTATATTTTTTTTTTTGAATAGCTTTTTTTTAATAATTTTTATATTAAAAAATTTTTTTTATATTTTTTATTTTTGTTATTATAAATTATAATTTTTTTAAAAATAATTATAAATTTCTATAATTATTTATTTAATTTATTTATTATTTTAAAAAAATAAAATAATAAAAAATATAAAAAAAAAAAAAAAAAAATTTTAAACTATATATATATATATATATATATATATATATATATATATATATATATATATATATAATATATATAATATATATATATATATAATATATATATATATATATATATATATATATATATATATATATATATATATATATATATATATATATATATATATATATTATATTTTATTTATATATAATATATATATATATATATATATATATATATATATATATATTATATATATATATATATATATATATATATATATAATAAAATATATATATATATATATATATATATATATATATATATATATATATATATATATATATATATATATATATTATATATTATTAATATATATAAATATATATATATATATATATATATATATATATATATATATATATATATATATATATAATATATATATATATATATATATATATATAATATATAATTAAATAAAAAATTAAAAAATTAATTTTTTATTAAAAATTAAATAAAATTTATAAAATTATTATAATTAAAAGATTTTTAAAAAAATTTTATTAAAAAAAAAATAAATTTTTAAAAATTATATATTTTTAATTAATAATAAAAAAAAATAAAATTTTTTAATATTTTTTAATTATTTATTAAAAATAAATAATAATTATATTTTAAAAAAATAAATTTTTTATTCAAAATATTAAAAATTAATTTTTGGTATGGTGGGAGAACCCTTTTTTTTTTGAACAATTTAACTGCAGCAATTTATTTGGATTTTACAACAACAAATTGTCCCCGGGAATTCGCCAATTATTAGGAGAAGATTTGGTAATATCTGGTTTCACAAGATGGTTGTCCCGCTCACAATGGACGTATTTTCAAGAATATTTGAACAATACGTTTCCTAATCGTTTGATTAGTGGACGTGGAACCATTTTGTGGACCGCGAATCACCAGATCTTGCTTCTAATGATTTTTTTTGTGGGTTATTTAAAAAAAAGGTTTATGGTCGATGGGCTAATAATTTAGAAAACTTCGATTAAAATTTGAAGAAGTTTTTTAAACTATCAGCACAATTTGCTAACAAACTTAGGGGGGGTTTTTTTGATCGTTTGGTTTGGGATATTGCCTTGCGCAAAAGGGGTTTGTTTGAAAATTTATTATAATTTCATTTGAGAGTTTTTTTTATTTTTATAATTATTTATTTTTTCATTGCGTATATTTTAATTTTGAAATAATTTTGGGTTTTTTAGCTTACTTTTTATTTTGTTTTTTAAAAATTTAAAGAACTATAGATAAAGCTGTTGGTCTTTAATTCCTTTTATAAAAAAGGATTAAGTATCAACTGTTTTAAAGATTGACCGCATAAATTTATTTTTCGTAATTTTCAAGCGCGCCTTAAACCATACAACACCCCCGCCCCAAAGCATATTACAAACTGAGTCTCGTTCGGTTAATCATGCATCGGATGTTTATCGATAGAAGCAGACAGTAGTAAATTCATCAGTTTCCCCATGTTTTACTACACGGGGCCAGTCTGTATCTCCTTTATTACCAATTTTAAAAAAAAAGTGTATATTCCTTTTTTTTTAAAATTTTTTTTAAAAAGCATATTTTTTTTCTAAACATTTTTCGTAGTTTTTAGTTTTTGAGATATTTACGTTTTTATTTTAAATCTAAATCGTTAATATCTCAAAAATTAAAAACTACAAAAAAATTTGTAATTTTATTAGACCATTAATTTTGATTATACAGGTTTCCCCGGTATGGTCAAAGTTTGGGTCATGTAGATTGGATCAAAAAAAAGGAACAACTTAAAAAATTTTTGCTCTATCCCATTCTTTCCAGCTATTGCTCTTAAAGGAAAATTGAAAATCGATTTTTTTTAATATCTTTTTTAACGGCTTGTAAGATCTAGATTTTTTGTTGATTAATTCTATAATAACTGTCTTGAATTAATCTATAAACATGCCCTGAAACCATCAAAGATCCCGGCCGGGGCTATCAAATTTGTAAAAACTTAAAAAAATTTTGAGTTTGCCATATTTAACATTTTGACCTTACCGGTAGACCCCCCCCTTTTTTGGGAAAAAAAAGGATACTTTATCTCTATTGATTGGACAGGGGTTTTTTTCGAAAAAAGATTTAAAATCAAAAGGATACTCGGGGGGTCTCATGTATACCCGGGGCTCTAAAAAAGGGACTTGGACCCCCATAAATCTTATGTCAAAATCTCTAAGAAGTCAATTTTCAGCTGAAAATTAAAAATTTAAAAATTTTAAAAAAAAAAATTAATTTAGTTTAACAAAAAAAAATAAATACAATAAAACCATACAGCAAAGTAGAAACTTTATGATTATTAGTAGAATAAAAAAAAAAAACAGTAGCGAAATTTAACTAAGCATGTGTTAAAAGGGACCCCCTTCGGGGTTGTTAAAAAGGGAAAAAGGGGGGTCATATTCATAAGATATTGGTCGTAAGATTTAAAAAAAAAAAATCATTAAAAGTCCCAGGAAATTGCTAAATTATTTTCGAGTTTGTCAAAAGTCCGCTGAGGGCGTTACAACCAACACCGAGAAAAGGGATTTTTATAGAATTTTGTCTAATGAATGTATATCGTGATATCATTTTCATATTTACTGCCCATTTCCCTCATTTTTTGAAAAAAAACTTTTTGTTTACTATAAAAATGGGTGGGGGAAAATTGTTTTAAAAAAACCCAAAGATTTCCCCTTTTCTTTTGACCGATTTTGGGCCATATGAAAGGCAAATTTTTGACACAAAACGCTTTTTTGGGTTTTAAATTTTTTGACTTTTGCTGCCCCCAGATTTAACAAAAAGGGTACTTTTGTTTTTTTTCCAAAAAAAAAAAAATGAATGGTATATGAATTTTTATATATTTTAAAAAGGATACATTTCTCTATAATTTAATGAAAATAATTTATTATCTGCCTTTTTTAAACCCGCTGATATTGAAAAATATAATTTTATTATAAAAAATCCGCCACTGTTTTTATCAAGATAAAAATCATTTTTGAAATCGCTTATTAGTTGCAAAAAAAAAACCTTTGACTTTTTTTGTAAGAAAAAGGTTTTTTTGGATTAAAAAAAAAAAGGGGGTTTACATACTGTTACCTTATAATTATCGTTGTAAACAGTATGTAAACCTATTTTATTTTTTTTTCAATCCAAAACCGTTTTCTAAAAAAAAGTCAAAAAGGTTTTTTGTTAGAAACTAATAAGCGATTACAAAATGTTTTTATTTTGATAAAAAAGTTTTTTTTTAAGTAATAAAATTTTTTTGGTCAATTCAACGTTCAAAAAACAAAATTTAATTTTTTTATTTAAAAAATTTTTTTTTAAAATAAAAATTAATATCCTTTTCATTTGTTTTTTTGAAAAAAAAAATTTTTTACCACCGTTAACGCCATCTACCCAAAAAGAAAAAAATTAAAAAACCCAAGCGTTAGTGCAATTATGCTTTCATAAAAAACTAAGTTTGCTAAATCGGTGAAAAAAACGGAAAATCTTGGTTTTTTAAAAAAAAAAACTTTTTAAAAAAAAATTAAAATGGGATATGAAGTATACTTTCATTAAAAATTTCTATAAAAATCCCATTTTTCTTTTTTTGTCCCCTCTAGCGGACGTTTGACAAATCGAAAATAATTTCCAGCTTTCTCTTAACATGATTTTTTTCAAATCTATACAAATATCTTATGAATATTCGCTATAACTGATCACCCTGTCAACTACCATTTTCTTTTTTTACTAAGATATGCTCTTTAAATCTAAAAACATGTTAGGATTATTCCTTATTGCAGCGCAATGAAACATATTTCTTTCTAATAAATCTTCAAATGAGATCAAGACGGCCACTTTCGCTTTTATTTATAATGTTTAGCTGAAAATTGACTTCTATTAGTAGATTTTGACATAAGATTCAAAGGGAGTCCTTAAGTACACCTTATGGAGAGCCCCCGGGGATATCTTATCGGGGCATATACCTTAATGATTTTAAATGCATTTTTTCGCGAAAAACCCCTGGTCCAATCAATAAAGATAAAGTATACCTTTTTTCCATAGAAAACTCAGGGAATCTACCAGTAATGGTAACACTGCAAAAATTTTAAAGTTTTTATACAAATTTGTAGTCCCAACCTGGTATCTTTGATGGTTTGGGGCATGTTTAACATTTTGCAAGACGTTAAGCTAGAATTAATCAACAAATAAATTCCAGATCGTACAAGCCGTTCAAAAGTTAATTAAAAATCGATTTTCAATTGTTACCTTTAAGAGTTAATAGCTCGGTAAAGAAGGGCAAAAGAAAAAGTTATATGAAGTTGTTACCTTATTTTATCCAATCTACATGATCCCCAAAATTTGGGCCATACCTTTTGGGACACCCTGTAACCTTTTTCTAAAATCAATCATATTGTAAATTGATGAATCGTCTTTTTGGGTATTGTTTGGAAAAATCAAATGGTAAGGTAACGAGAAGCGAATTTAGCTTTGCTACTAAGTTTCACCCCCCTTAAGAATCACTCTGTCAATGGATGTCTCCGTTTAAGGAATTAAAATCCAAAGCTCAGACATACAACTTTGTAGGGCTGATTATGATCTTTGTACTGTGTATTTAATCAGGCAGACTGGAGCCTTCTCGAGTCATATGCTGATGTTAATGATGCCCAAAAACTTTTTATAAAAAATTTATGAAATATTTGATCTATGTATTCCGAAAAGTCATGAATGTGTATCCGGAAGGTATCCTGTTTGGTTTACAAGGAGTATAATAGACAAAGTTAAAGTTAAAGATAAACTGAGAAATAAACATAAAAAAACTAAAAATAGGGAAACCTACAAAAAATTTTTAAAATTCTAAGATCTGATATAAAAAAAGATATAAAACTTTTTTGTCAAAATTATTTTAAAAAAGTGTGCAGGATAGCTTTTAGTGCTGACTCGGATCTTTCTGGTCCTACATAAACAAAAAAAAAGCTCAACTCATATTCCCAACAAAATGTATTGGAACAATGTAGCATATGATAATGGTGGGGATATAAAAAATGCCTTTGGCAGTTATTTTAGCGGTATTTTGCGAAAGATGAAGACATAGTGCCTAATATTTGAAAATAAGATTAATGCCCCAGAGGTTGTTCTGAATAACCCCCGGGGTGGAAGATGTAATGGGAGGCTTTTCCAGGAATTAAAGGAGGGTAAGGAGTTGGACCGGATGGCATACCATCTTTTATTTTTAAAGGGGGTTAATAGATATTATTTGTTACCCTCTATTATTCTTGTTTAATCTAAGTCTGAAAAAAAAAAACATTTCCAGATTTTTTTAAAAAAAGGAAAAAAAATTTCCCCAAATTTTTAAAAAAAAGGAGATAAATCATTTTATTATTAACTACCGGGGAATTGGGTGCTTTCCGTACTTGCTAAGATATTCGAATCACTTTTTTTTAAGTCTATCTTTCTTACTTTGAGACAGAGCATATCGGTATTTCAGCATGGTTTTTTAACTGGAAAACCCACAATAACTAACTTAATGTCAATTACGCAAACTATATCAAAGTTTTAAATGAAAAAGGGCCCGGGGATGTTTTGTACGCAAATTTTGAAAAGGCATTTGATAGAGTGTCATTTAAAATTTTACTTAAAAACTAGAATTAGAATTTGGCTTTCATAGCAATTTAGTAGATTTTTTAAAATCATATCTGTATGATCGAGAACACACAGTAAATTTAAAGGCTACACTTCAAAATCATTTTGTTCCTACTTCTGAGACCCCAGGGCTCCAACTTAGGTCCATTACAACTGTCATTAAAATTCATCATGCCTATTATTTGCAGATGTTTTAAAAAATCTCCCGTGAAATTAAAACAAATGATGACTGCCTTCCCCTTCAAATATTATGGGTGGTCTTGAGAATAGATTATATTTAATATAGATAAATGTAAATTGTGACATTTTTTAGAAAGCAGACTCTCATCTTATACGAATATAAAATGCAAAATAATATAATAAGACGTGTAAGTGAAATTAAAGATTTAGGCGTAACATTTGATCACAAATTAACATTTAATTCGCATGTTAAAGAGATCATCAGCAGAGCCCCCCAAAAAGTATGGATTTATTTTGCGTAATCCCAAAAGGGAAATTTTCAAATGTTAAATGTCTGAGATGCTTGACATATCATATGTGAAAGTATTTTAGTATGCTAGTTTAATATGGAGTCCATTTTATGGCTGTTATAACTATGCAGTTGAGCGAGTTTAAAACAAAATGATTCGGTATGTTTATTTTAAGGAAACTGGACTTTATGATCAACATGTGAAAAACGGTTATTATAGGGGAAAATAGGGGTTTTTAATCGCTAGAAAAACAAGCGTATATTTGGTATGGTATACTTATACAGAGCCAAATGGACCTCTGGATGTTTTCTTTTTTTCTCTAGTATATATTTAAATGTCCACCATACCCTAAAACCCCAAAATTTCCTTCTACCCCCGGGAAACCAGAACGGGGGTTTCCCCCCTTTTTAAAATATATGTAAAACATATAACGTGTTAAGATGGTTTGGGGCATTTTTAATATTTTTTGGGGGTTAAAAAAAATTGCCCAAATATTATAAATAGTTGTTGTCTTTTTTTTTCTTTTTTAATTGGATACTTTTTTTTTAAAGAATCTGTTAAGGAAATGAGTAAATAAAAAAATCAATAAAAATTTTCCTTTTGGGATCTCTTATTGTCCAGATTTTTTTTGGGGGCCCCCGGGCAAGAGCATTTTATGTAGTAGAAAAAAGCTCTTTTTTTTTGCCCCGGGGTATGTGCTTTGGTTTGACCGGCGGACAGTGATATATACCCCGCCGACTAATCAGCACGCAGAGTGAGAGTGAAAGGGATTGAATTTATCGGCGCTTTTTCTCTCTCGCATGCTGTTCGCACTGCCGAACGGCAAGGCTGCCTCAAGTAGGTATATGCTCGAAGATATTATCAATAATAGAAATAATACTTACCAAGAAGCAGACTGTAATCCATTAAATGAAGCTTGGTCAAAAAGTCCACATCAGCTGTTAAAGTCTCCATGAGTTTTGATTTGGCTTCTTCCCCAATGTAAACCTGCCAAAGGAAAAATCTCCCGTATATAAAAGCCCAATCTGTGTGCAAAATATCATCTTCCCCGATAGAGCCGTTTAGAAGGTAAAAACTTTTTCCCCTGCTTAAAACCCTTAAAAAAAAAATAAATTTTTAAATTAAAAATTTTTTCCCATTTGTTTTTTGACAAAATTTGATTTTTTCAACGTAGGCAGTTCTTTCTCTCTTTTTTTTTGAAGCTTTTTTTCAACGGGGGCCGAAAAAAAAGGTTTTTTTTACGGGTGTAGGTTTTTAAAAAAAATCTAACGCATGCTCTTAAAATTTTGTTATATCCCCCGAATATCTGGACAATCTCTCGAAATTTTTAAAAAAACCCAAAAATATTATGACAAGTTCCCATAAATTTTTTTTCCCACGATCCTCCCATACGGAGATACAGGTACATAACGGACCCCCCTGGAAATCGTTTTTGTTTAAATAATTTTTTTTAAAAAAATGGGGGTAATTTAATTTTTTTTTAATATGATGGTTACTATACCTAAAGCCCAAAAAATTTTTGTCAGTGACTTATTTAATCCCCCACCGACGAAGCGGCTGAATAAAAATCTAACACTAGTAAATGTTTTTTTAAACCTATGATATACTTTTTTCCGCTCAAATAACAGTAAACCCCCCCAAAAAAATTTCACCCCCCCTTGTCAAATTTTCAAGAATAAATCACCAGCCATTAAAATACCCCCAATATGTATTGAAACCATTGTTATCGGGAAGACAAAAAAAATGGAAAACTTTCCCCTTTGTTTACAACTTGAAGAGACTTGAAAATAAGCGTATCGACGGGGTTTTTTGTGCTGTTCGATATTTTATTTTTTATTTTTGATTATGGACAGATTTTCTAAGTTTAAATTTTAATTGCTATAAAGGGGGGTTTTCTAAATTTATAAATTTCTAATAATTGTAGTATATAGATATTGTTTTGTGCCAATTTTATAATAGTTTTTCTTATTTATGTATATAATTGTATATAAAGATTTAGTGTTGTTAAGTGTTTTTAACCCTGTAAAATGAATTTTAAACCCAAACCCTTTTTAACTAGTTATCCGCCTAAAAAAAAAAACTCAGTTAACGTTAAAAAAACCCAAAATGGTTAAAAATATTTACCATGGGATTCGGGAACGAAACCCCGAACTAACCACTTTGGATTCTGCGAATATGTCAACTCTAACAAAAGTTAATTCGCGTACGGTATTCAGAGTTTTAAAAGGAAAAAAAAACAATATTATAATTATGCGGATACGGGAAAAAAGCGATTTTTCCTATTTTTTGCCCCTTTTTTTTTTTGATTGTTAAACAGAATCAAAACTTTTTTTTTGGGTTTCCCTTTTTTTAGTATTTAAAAAAATAATAATTAAATTGTTTAATTCCATTTTACCACATATTCCTTTAAATTCTTTATTTTCACGAAAACATTTTTAAAAAAACCCCTACGATGTTAATATTAAAAAAAAAACCCTTTAAAAAAGAAAGGGAAAAAAAACCTTTTAAATTTAATAAAACTAGGAAAAAAAGTTTACGCCCAATTCAACCAAATTTAAAAATTTGCCCCTTTTCCAGGTTTTAATATTTTTCTTGACATTTATATAAGGTATGCAAACCTTTTGCTCCCCGCAATGTTTGATAAAAAAAATTCTCGATATGAAAACCCTTTAAAAGGAACAAAAAGCCCCGAAATAATTATTGGATTTCCAAGCTGATATCCAGAGATTTCGTGTTCCTTATATAGTGGTTTTTTTATGAAGCAATGCGTTGGAAATTTTGTATTTAATATTAAGATTGAAAAATTTTGGGGGGAAAATTTTAAAGTCGGTGTAACTTGGATTTCTTTTTCTGCTTTTACATTTTTTTTTAAATTTTTGTTAAGACTAAAATTTTATTATTTTTTCATGTAGCAAAATAAAATCAGAAAAGGGGAAAAAAAAGTAAAAATGATTTTTTTTTTTTGGAAAACGTTAAAAAAAAACCAAAAACTCAAATTTTGTTCTATGACCTCAAAAAAGGAGGTGTGCAAAATTAAGCAAAAATTACATTTTTCATTAACCGAATAATACCAAAATAATATAGGCTTGTTACTAATTTAAAAGGTTGTGAAAATGTGAGAAAATAACTTTGCTTGTAAAAAAAAATTTTTATGTTTTGACGAAATTTTTTAATTTATTTTCAAAATTCTAAATGGAATTGATTCCCTGACCCCCACAACCCGGGGCACTCTAAAAGCGAGCGATGCGTCAGACAGAAATTTTGGACTTGAAGTATAGATAAGTCTTTTTAAAAAAAGGGAAAAAGTTAAATCATATTTGGGGTTATTTAATTTTGGGGGGTAGCTCTGACATAATTATCAATTTTTTTTAAAAACCCCGTATGATTAACTCAACAATATTATTTTTGGGGGTTTAACCTTAAACTAAAAAAAGGGGGTTTTTGATTTCATCGATAAAATCAACTGTTTACGGAAAAAATATCATGGGTTTTGGGGGTTTTTTTTTTTTTTTTACAGGGTGTTTTTTAATTTACGTCAATATTGGGGCAATTTTTATTTAAGAAGAAAACTTCATATGGGAAATTTTAAGTCATAATTTTTTATTAAAAGGGGGTAAAAAAAAAAAAAAATCATTTATTATTAATTTTTAATACCATTTTTTATATTTAAAAAAAAATTTTGGGGATACATGTATTTTTGTATCAAGAAGCTTTTTTGTTTCCCCATTTTTTTATTTGCCAAAATAGGGGCCCAAAATTTTTGTAGAACGCCACTGGTGGAAAAAAAAAAAAAGTGGAAAAATTCCCTTTACATGGGACATTTATAAAATTTCATTAAAATTCTAAAGGGTATTAAAATATTAATAATAAATAATTTTTTTAAAATTTTACCACCCTTACCCAAAAGTTAAGACGTTTAGAAAATACGTTTATATGAAATTTTTTTTTAAAAAGGACCCAAAAAAGCTTTTCTAAATATTGATGTAAATTAGACAACAACTTGGGGGAAAGTAAAAAAAAAATTTTTAACCATGATATTTTATTTCTCAAACAGTTGAATTTATGTCAATCAAGTATACCTTTTTTTTTTAAGTTTAAGGTTAAAGTTATCCAAAAAAAAATTTTTTTTGAGCCTTTTTATTTTTGTGTTAAAAATTGCTATTATTGTTTAGTCCGTCCCCAAATAAATAAACCCCAAAAAAAAATTTAATTTGGGGTTTTTTTTAGAAGACTTCTAGTAACCATCATATTAAAAAAAATTTAATTAAGCCTAGATTTTAAAAGTTATTTAAACAAAAAAAAAATTTTGGGGGTCCAAGAATATAGGGAAAAAAAAATTTTTTTAAACTTGTCATATTATTTTTAGGTTTTCTATTGATTTCCCAGAGAATTCCCCAAAAAATTTTGGGACACCCTGTATATTGAAATATTTTTTCTTATTTTTATTCTAATTTCGATCATTACCTTTCAAGTCGAATTTTCTATGAGTACTTAGATGATTTGAAAACACATTCCTCGACACAACAAAGTAGTGTTCAGCATTGTCAACGGTTAACCTGTACATTCCAAGATACTGCGGTAGAAGGGTTTTGCCATGCCTTTCAACAATATACTATAAAATAAAGAGACACTTAAACACACTTATACAAAAAAAAAAATAACCTTGAGTCATATACTTTTCACTAAATAAAAGTAATTTTCTTTCAAATAAGAATAACAATTTGGCAACATATTTTAAAATAAATAATAAAAAATATGTAGAAAAATGTTTCTGTACACGGGATGGTAATGTTTGGAAAAAAGGCATCCTCTCCCCTTCTTCTGACGTCAGAGTTTT
>JAHBCN010024147.1:0-12070 GCA_019359885.1 Listronotus oregonensis | reverse complement strand
TACCGTAGTATCTTTAAAAAATTACGAAATAAGATCAAAAAAAAAAATTTTTTTTTTAAAAAAATTTTTTAAGTTTTTTTGACCTAAAATAAAAAATTTTAAAAATTTTTTTTCCAAAAAAAAAAAATTTTGGAAAAAGGGGGGGCATGAGAAGTTAAAAGATATATTCAAGGAAAAAATCAGTTTTGCTTAAAAATTTTTAAACTTAACCCAAAATGCTTTGTTTAAATTAAAAAAAAAAATTTTAAATTTAAAAAAAAAAATTACTTTTTTAAAAAAAATTAAAGTTTTTCCCTAGAATTTTTAGTTTTTTTATTACTTGCCCATTAAAAATTAGAAAAAAATTTTCAAAAAAATTTAAAAATTTTTTTAACAGCAAGTGACTTGTGAAAAAAAAAAAATAATAAAAAATAGTTTTTAAGTTATCCAAAATAAAAATATTTTTCTAAAATTTTTTTACTTTTAATGATGGTTAGTTAGAAATCAAAAAAAAAAAAACCCTTTTTTTTGAAAAAAAGGATACAAAATTTAAATTTTTTTTTATCAAAAAAAATTTTGATTAAAATCTTATAATTTTTTTAAAAAAAAATCTAATTTTTGCTTTTCCGATTTTTTTTTTTAAAAAAAAATAAAAAAATTGTTTAAAAAAAAAAAAAAAATTAAAAAAATTCATAAAAAAAACCCTTTTTTTTTTTCCCCTTTTTGGGGGAAAAAATTTTTTGGGGTTTAAAAATAAAATTTTTTTTTTTTTTTTCTCTTATTAAAAATATTTATTACCTTTTTATCTAGAAAAGTTATAAACTGACCACAACTAACCACAATGGGAAAATAATCCACTAAAATTATTATTTTATATTCAAATCTATTTTTGGGAAAAAAAAACAATAAGAGTGACTTTAGGTTAGCCCAAATCAATTTTTTTTTAAAAAATTTTAAAAATTTTAGAAGGGGTTTTTTTTTTTAAATACCCTTTCCCTTAATAAAAAAATTATTAAAAAATTTTTTAAAAAAATCTTATAAATTAATTAGGTTTTTTTTTTTAAAAATTTCCCGAGACTTAACAAATTACGAAATAAGATAAAAAGGGGAAAAATTTTTTTTTTTTAAATAAATTTTTAAGTTTTTTTGACCTAAATAAAAAATTTTTAAAAAATTTTTTTTCAAAAATAAAAATTGGGGAAAGGGGGGCAAGAAGTTAAAAGAAAAAATTAAGGAAATAGTCAATTCGGCAAAATTTTAATTTTTTTTAAAACCCCAAAATTTTTATTTAAATTAAAAAAAAAAAAATTTAAAAAAAAAATTATTTTTTTAAAAAATTAAAGTCTTATCCAAAAATTTTTTAAAAAAGTTTTTTTTTCCTTGCCCAAAAAAAAATTAGCAAACAATTCAAGAAAATTAAAATTTTTTAACAGAAAATGACTTGTGAGAACAAAAAATAATAATAAATAGTGTTTAAGTTATCCAAAAAAAAATTTTTTTCCCAAAATTTTTGTTTATTTTTAATGAGGGTTATTTAAAAATCTTCTAAAAACCTAATAAATGAAAAAAGGATACTAAATTAATTTTTTTAAAAAAAAAAATTGTTAAAAAAATACTTATAATTTTATTAAAAAAAAAAAAAATTTTTTTGTTTTTCCGATTATTTTTTTTTAAGAAAATAAAAAAATTTTTTAAAAAAAAAAAAAAAATTAAAAAAAAATTATAAAAAAAAACCCCTTTTTCCCCCCCTTTTTTTAAAAATTTTTTTGGTTTAAAAAACCCAAATTATTCTTTTTTTTTCGTTTTTTTAAAAAAAATATTTATTTTTTTATCTAGACAAGTTCAAACTGACCACAACTAACCACAATGGCAAATAACCCACTAAAATTATTATTTTATTTCAAATCTATTTGGGGGAAAAAAAAAAAAAGAGATAGACTTTAGGTTAGCCCTTCAATTATTTTTAAAAAATTTTTTAGAAGGGGTTATTTTTAAACCCCCTTTTATAATAAAAAAATTTTTTAAAAACAATTCTTAAAATCTTATAAATTAATTAGGTATATTAAAAAAAAATTTTTAAAAGTATCTCTAACAAATTACAAAAAAAAAGATCAAAAAGGAAAAAATTTTTTTTTTTTTTAAAAAAATTTTTTAAGTTTTCTTGACCTAAATGAAAAATGTTAGAATTTTTTTCTAAAAATAGTAATTGGAAAGGGGCCATAGAATTTAAAAAGATATTTTTAAGGAAATAGTCAGTCTCTGCTTATAATTTTAAGTTACTTAACCCAAAATGCTTTGTTTAAATGAAAAAAATAATAAATAAAAAAAAAATTACTTATTTAAAAAATTAAAGTCTTATCCTAGAATTTTTAGTGTTTTATTACTTGCCCATATAAAAATTAGCAAACAATTCAAGAAAATTATAATTTTTTAACAGCAAGTGACTTGTGAGAAAAAAAAAATAATAATAAATAGTGTTTAAGTTATCCAAAATCAAAATTTTTTTCTAAAATTGTTTACTTTTAATGATGGTTAGTTAGAAATCAATTCTAAAACCTAATAAATGAATAAAGGATACTAAATTAATCTTTTTATCTAAAAAAATTATTAAAATACTTATAATTTTTTTAAAAAAAAATCTAATTTTTGCTTTTCCGATTATATTTATTAAGAAAAAAAACAAATTGTTTAAAACAAAAAAAAAATGCAAAATTACATGAAAAAAAACCTTTTTTTCCCCTTTTGTAAGAAATTTTTGGTTAAAATCAAATTATTCTTTTTTTTTCGTCTTATTAAAAATATTTATTACCTTTTATCTAGACAAGTTACTACAACTGACCACAACTAACCACAATAGGCAAATAATCCACTAAAATATTATTTTATATTCAAATCTATTCGTGGGAACAAAAAACAATAAGAGATAACTTTAGGTTAGCCCAAATCAATTATTTTTTAAAAATTTATTTTAGAAAGAGTTAGTTTAAATATCCTTCATAATACAAAAATTATTAAACAATTCTTAAAATCTTATAAATTAATTAGGTATACTTTTTAAAAATTTACCGTAGTATCTCTAACAAATTCGAAATAAGATCAGAAAGGCAAAAAATTTTTTTTTTTAAATTTTTAAGTTTTCTGACCTAAATGAAAAATGTTAAAATTTTTTTCTAAAATAGTAATTGGAAGGGGGCATAAAGTTAAAAGATATATTCAAGGAAATAGTCAGTCTTGCTTAATAATTTTAAGTTACTTAACCCAAAATGCTTTGTTTAAATTGAAAAAAATAAAAAAATTAAAAAAAAAAAATTACTTATTTAAAAAATTAAAGTCTTATCCTAGAATTTTTAGTATTTTATTATTGCCCATATAAAAATTAGCAAAACAATTCAAGAAAATTATAATTTTTTAACAGCAAGTGACTTGTGAGAACAAAAAATTATAATAAATAGTGTTGAAGTTATCCAAAATCAAAATATTTTTCTAATATTGTTTACTTTTAATGATGGTTAGTTAAAATCAATTCTAAAACCTAATAAATGAAAAAAGATACTAAATTAATCTTTTTATCTAAAAAATAGATTAAAAAAACTATAATTTTATTAAAAGAATCTAATTTTTGCTTTTCCGATTATATTTATTAAAAAATAAAACAAATTGTTTAAAACAAAAAAAATTGCAAAAATTACATGAATAAAACCTTTTTTTCCCCTTTTGTACAGAAATTTTTGGTTAAAATCAAATTATTCTTTATTTTTCGTCTTATTAAAAATATTTATATACCTTTTTATCTAGACAAGTTACTACAACTGACCACAACTAACCACAATAGGCAAATAATTCACTAAAATTATTATTTTATATTCAAATCTATTTCGTGGGAACAAAAAACAATAAGAGATAGACTTTAGGTTAGCCCAAATCAATTATTTTTAAAAAAGTTTCACTTTAGAAGAGAGTTAGTTTTAAATATCCTTCATAATACAAAAATTATTAAACAGTTCTTAAAATCTTATAAATTAATTAGGTATACTTTTTAAAATTTACCGTAGTATCTCTAACAAATTACGAAATAAGATCAGAAAGGCAAAAATTTACATTTTTTTTAATAAATTTTTAAGTTTTCTTGACCTAAATGAAAAATGTTAGAATTTTTTTCTAAAAATAGTAATTGGAAAGGGGGCATGAGAAGTAAAAAGATATATTTAAGGAAATAGTCAGTCTCTGCTTAGTAATTTTAAGTTACTTGACCCAAAATGCTTTGTTTAAATTGAAAAAAATAATAAATTAAAAAAAAAATTACTTATTTAAAAAATTAAAGTCTTATCCTAGAATTTTTAGTGTTTTTATTATTTGCCCCTATAAAAATTAGCAAACAATTCAAGAAAATTATAATTTTTTAACAGCAAGTGACTTGTGAGAACAAAAAATAATAATAAATAGTGTTTAAGTTATCAAAATCAAAATATTTTTCTAAAATTGTTTACTTTTAATGATGGTTAGTTAGAAATCAATTCTAAAAACCTAATAAATGAATAAAGGATACTAAATTAATCTTTTTATCTAAAAAAATTGATTAAAATACTTATAATTTTATTAAAAAGAATCTAATTTTTGCTTTTCCGATTATATTTATTAAGAAAATAAAACAAATGTTTAAAACAAAAAAAAAATTGCAAAAATTACATGAATAAAACCTTTTTTTCCCTTTTGTACAGAAATTTTTGGTTAAAATCAAATTATTCTTTATTTTTCGTCTTATTAAAAATATTTATGTACCTTTTTATCTAGACAAGTTACTACAACTGACCACAACTAACCACAATAGGCAAATAATCCACTAAAACTATTATTTTATATTCAAATCTATTTCGTGGGAACAAAAAACAATAAGAGATAGACTTTAGGTTAGCCCAATTCAATTATTTTTTAAAAAAGTTTCATTTTAGAAGAGAGTTAGTTTTAAATATCCTTCATAATACAAAAATTATTAAACAATTCTTAAAATCTTATAAATTAATTAGGTATACTTTTTAAAATTTACCGTAGTATCTCTAACAAATTACGAAATAAGATCAGAAAGGCAAAAATTTACTTTTTTTTAATAAATTTTTAAGTTTTCTAGACCTAAATGAAAAATGTTAAAATTTTTTTCTAAAAATAGTAATTGGAAAGGGGGCATGAGAAGTTAAAAGATATATTCAAGGAAATAGTCAGTCTCTGCTTAATAATTTTAAGTTACTTAACCCAAAATGCTTTGTTTAAATTGAAAAAAATAATAAATTAAAAAAATACTTATTTAAAAATTAAAGTCTTATCCTTGAATTGTTGGTGTTTTTATTACTTGCCCATATAAAAATTAGCAAACAATTCAAGAAAATTATAATTTTTTAACAGCAAGTGACTTGTGAGAACAAAAAATAATAATAAATAGTGTTTAAGTTATCCAAAATCAAAATATTTTTCTAAAATTCTTTACTTTTAATGATGGTTAGTTAGAAATCAATTCTAAAAACCTAATAAATGAATAAAGGATACTAAATTAATCTTTTTATCTAAAAAAATTGATTAAAATACTTATAATTTTATTAAAAATAATCTAATTTTTGCTTTTCCGATTATATTTATTACGAAAATAAAACAAATTGTTTAAAACAAAAAAAAAATTGCAAAAATTACATGAATGAAACCTTTTTTCTCCCCTTTTGTACAGAAATTTTTGGTTAAAATCAAATTATTCTTTATTTTTCGTCTTATTAAAAATATTTATATACCTTTTTATCTAGACAAGTTACTACAACTGACCACAACTAACCACAATAGGCAAATAATCCACTAAAATTATTATTTTATATTCAAATCTATTACGTGGGAACAAAAAACAATAAGAGATACACTTTAGGTTAGCCCAAATCAATTATTTTTTAAAAAAGTTTTACTTTAGAAGAGAGTTAGTTTTAAATATCCTTCATAACACAAAAATTATTAAACAATTCTTAAAATCTTATAAATTAATTAGGTATACTTTTTAAAATTTACCGTAGTATCTCTAACAAATTTCGAAATAAGATCAGAAAGGCAAAAATTAACTTTTTTTTAAATAAATTTTTAAGTTTTCTAGACCTAAATGAAAAATGTTAAAATTTTTTTCTAAAAATAGTAATTGGAAAGGGGGCATGAGAAGTTAAAAGATATATTCAAGGAAATAGTCAGTCTGTGCTTAATAATTTTAAGTTACTTAACCCAAAATGCTTTGTTTAAATTGAAAAAAATAATAAATTAAAAAAAAATTACTTATTTAAAAAATTAAAGTCTTATCCTAGAATTTTTAGTATTTTTATTACTTGCCCATATAAAAATTAGCAAACAATTCAAGAAAATTATAATTTTTTAACAGCAAGTGACTTGTGAGAACAAAAAATTATAATAAATAGTGTTTAAGTTATCCAAAATCAAAATATTTTTCTAAAATTGTTTACTTTTAATGATGGTTAGTTAGAAATCAATTCTAAAAACCTAATAAATGAATAAAGGATACTAAATTAATCTTTTTATCTAAAAAATAGATTAAAATACTTATAATTTTATTAAAAAAATTTAATTTTTGCTTTTCCGATTATATTTATTAAGAAAATAAAACAAATTGTGTACAACAAAAAAATTCCCAAAAATTACATGAATAAAACCTTTTTTCCCCTTTTGTACAGAAATTTTTGGTTAAAATCAAATTATTCTTTATTTTTCGTCTTATTAAAAATATTTATATACCTTTTTATCTAGACAAGTTACTACAACTGACCACAACTAACCACAATAGGCAAATAATCCACTAAAATTATTATTTTATATTCAAATGTATTTTCTGGGAACAAAAAACCATAAGAGATAGACTTTAGGTTAGCCCAAATCAATTATTTTTAAAAAAGTTTCACTTTAGAAGAGAGTTAGTTTTAAATATCCTTCATAATACAAAAATTATTAAACAATTCTTAAAATTTTATAAATTAATTAGGTATACTTTTTAAAATTTACCGTAGTATCTCTAACAAATTACGAAATACGATCAGAAAGGCAAAAATTAACTTTTTTAAATACATTTTTAAGTTTTCTTGACCTAAATGAAAAATGTTGGAATTTTTTTCTAAAAATAGTAATTGGAAAGGGGCATGAGAAGTCAAAAGATATATTCAAGGAAATAGTCAGTCTCTGCCTAATAATTTTAAGTTACTTAACCCAAAATGCTTTGTTTAAATTGAAAAAAATAATAAATTAAAAAAATTACTTATTTAAAAAATTAAAGTCTTATCCTAGAATTTTTAGTGTTTTTATTACTTGCCCATATAAAATTAGCAAACAATTCAAGAAAATTATAATTTTTTAACAGTAAGTGACTTGTGAGAACAAAAAATAATAATAAATAGTGTTTAAGATACCCAAAATCAAAATATTTTTCTAAAATTGTTTACTTTTAATGATGGTTAGTTAGAAATCAATTCTAAAAACCTAATAAATGAATAAAGGATACTAAATTAATCTTTTTATCTAAAAAAATAGATTAAAATACTTATAATTTTATTAAAAAGAATCTAATTTTTGCTTTTCCGATTATATTTATTAAGAAAATAAAACAAATTGTTTAAAACAAAAAAAAATTGAAAAAATTACATGAATAAAACCTTTTTTTCCCCTTTTGTACAGAAATTTTTGGTTAAAATCAAATTATTCTTTATTTTTCGTCTTATTAAAAATATTTATGTACCTTTTTATCTAGACAAGTTACTACAACTGACCACAACTAACCACAATAGGCAAATAATCCACTAAAATTATTATTTTATATTCAAATCTATTTCGTGGGAACAAAAAACAATAAGAGATAGACTTTAGGTTAGCCCAAATCAATTATTTTTTAAAAAAAGTTTTACTTTAGAAGAGAGTTAGTTTTAAATATCCTTCATAATACAAAAATTATTAAACAATTCTTAAAATCTTATAAATTAATTAGGTATACTTTTTAAAATTTACCGTAGTATCTCTAACAAATTACGAAATAAGATCAGAAAGGCAAAAATTTACTTTTTTTTAATAAATTTTTAAGTTTTCTAGACCTAAATGAAAAATGTTAAATTTTTTTTCTAAAAATAGTAATTGGAAAGGGGGCATGAGAAGTTAAAAGATATATTCAAGGAAATAGTCAGTCTGTGCTTAATAATTTTAAGTTACTTAACCCAAAATGCTTTGTTTAAATTGAAAAAAATAATAAATAAAAAAAATTACTTATTTAAAAAATTAAATTCTTATCCCTAAAATTTTTAGTGTTTTTATTACTTGCCCATATAAAAATTAGAAAACAATTCAAGAAAATTATAATTTTTAACAGCAAGTGACTTGTGAGAACAAAAAAATAATAATAAATAGTGTTTAAGTTATCCAAAATCAAAATATTTTTCTAAAATTGTTTACTTTTAATGATGGTTAGTTAGAAATCAATTCTAAAAACCTAATAAATTTATAAAGGATACTAAATTAATCTTTTTTATCTAAAAAATTGATTAAAATACTTATAATTTTTTAAAAAGAATCTAATTTTTGCTTTTCCGATTATATTTATTAAGAAAATAAAACAAATTGTTTATAACAAAAAAAAAATGCAAAAATTACATGAATAAAACCTTTTTTCCCCTTTTGTACAGAAATTTTTGGTTAAAATCAAATTATTCTTTATTTTTCGTCCTATTAAAAATATTTATATACCTTTTACCTAGACAAGTTACTACAACTGACCACAACTAACCACAATAGGCAAATAATCCACTAAAGTTATTATTTTATATTCAAATCTATTTCATTGGAACAAAAAACAATAAGAGATAGACTTTAGGTCAGCACAAATCAATTATTTTTTAAAAAAAGTTTCACTTTAGAAGAGAGTTAGTTTTAAATATCCTTCATAATACAAAAATTATTAAACAATTCTTAAAATCTTATAAATTAAATAGGTATACTTTTTAAAATTTACCGTAGTATCTCTAACAAATTACGAAATAGGAAAAAGAAAGGCAAAAATTAACTTTTTTTAATAAATTTTTAAGTTTTCTTGACCTAAATGAAAAATGTTAAAATTTTTTTTCTAAAAATAGAAATTTGGGAAAAGGGGGGCATGAGAAGTTAAAAGATATATTAAGGGGAAATAGTCAGTCCCCCTAATAATTTTAAGTTACTTAACCCAAAATGCTTTGAAATTGAAAAAAATAATAAATTAAAAAAATTACTTATTTAAAAATTAAAGTCTTATCCTAGAATTTTTAGTGTTTTTATTACTTGCCCATATAAAGATTAGCAAACAATTCAAGAAAATTAAAATTTTTTTAACAGCAAGTGACTTGTGAGAACAAAAAATAATAATAAATAGTGTTTAAGTTATCCAAAATCAAAATATTTTTCTAAAATTGTTTACTTTTAATGATGGTTAATAAGAAATCAATTCTAAAAACCTAATAAATGAATAATGGATACTAAATTAATTTTTATCTAAAAAAATTGATTAAAATACTTATAATTTTTTAAAAAAAGAATCAAATTTTTTGCTTTTCCGATTATATTTATTAAGAAAATAAAACAAATTGTTTAAAACAAAAAAAATTCAAAAATTACATGAATAAAACCTTTTTTCCCCTTTTGTACAGAAATTTTTGGTTAAAATCAAAATATTCTTTTTTTTTCGTCTTTTTAAAAAATATTTATATACCTTTTTATCTAGACAAGTTACTACAACTGACCACAACTAACCACAATAGGCAAATAATCCACTAAAATTATTATTTTATATTAAAATCTATTTCGTGGGAACAAAAAAAAAAAAAGAGATAGACTTTAGGTTAGCCCAATTCAAAAATTTTTTTAAAAAAGTTTTACTTTAAAAGGGGTTAGTTTTAAATATCCTTCATAATACAAAAATTATTAAACAATTCTCAAAAATCTTATAAATTAATTAGGTATACTTTTTAAAATTTACCGTAGTACCTCTAACAAATTACGAAATAAGATCAGAAAGGAAAAAATTTAAATTTTTTTTTTAAAAATTTTTTTAAGTTTTCTTGACCTAAAAAAAAAATGTTAGAATTTTTTCTAAAAATAGTAATTAGAAAGGGGGCATGAAAAGTTAAAAGATATATTAAAGGAAATAGTCAGTCTCTGCTTAATAATTTTAAGTTACTTAACCCAAAATGCTTTGTTTAAATTAAAAAAAATAATAAATAAAAAAAATTACTTTTTTAAAAAAATTAAAGTCTTATCCTAAATTTTTTAGTGTTTTTATTACTTGCCCATAAAAAAAATTAGCAAACAAATCAAGAAAATTAAATTTTTTAACAGAAAGTGACTTGTGAGAACAAAAAATTATAATAAATAGTGTTTAAGTTATCCAAAATCAAAATATTTTTCTAAAATTGTTTACTTTTAATGATTGTTAGTTAGAAATCAATTCTAAAAACCTAATAAATGAATAAAGGATACTAAATTAATATTTTTATCTAAAAAAATTGATTAAAATACTTATAATTTTTTTAAAAAAGAATCTAATTTTGCTTTTCCGATTATATTAAGAAAATAAAACAAATTGTTTAAAACAAAAAAATTCAAAAATTACACGAATAAAACCTTTTTATCCCCTTTTGTACAGAAATTTTTGGTGAAAATCAAATTAGTCTTTATTTTTCGTCTTATTAAAAATATTTATATACTTTTTATCTAGACAAGTTACTACAACTGACCACAACTAACCACAATAGGCAAATAATCCACTAAAATTATTATTTTATATTCAAATCTATTTCGTGGGAACAAAAAACAATAAGAGATAGACTTAAGGTTAGCCCAAATCAATTATTTTTTAAAAAAGTTTCACTTTAGAAGAGAGTTAGTTTTAAATATCCTTCATAATACAAAAATTATTAAACAATTTTAAAATCTTATAAATTAATTAGGTATACATTCTAAAATTTACCGTAGTATTCTAACGAATTACAAAAATAAGATCAGAAAGGCAAAAATTAACTGTTTTTAATAAATTTTTAAGTGTTCTTGACCAAAATGAAAAATGTTAAATTTTTTTTCTAAAAATAGTAATTGGAAAGGGGGCATGAGAAGTTAAAAGATATTTCAAGGAAATAGTCAGTCTCTGCTTAATAATTTTAAGTTATTTAAACCCCAAAAAATGCTTTGTTTAAGTTAAAAAAAATAATAAATTAAAAAAAAAATTACTTATTTAAAAAATTAAAGTCTTATTCTAGAATTTTTAGTGTTTTCATTACTTGCCCATATAAAATTAGCAAACAATTCAAGAAAATTATAATTTTTTAACAGCAAGTGACTTTGTGAACAAAAATAATAATAAATAGTGTTTAAGTTATCCAAAATCAAAATATTTTTCTAAAATTGTTTACTTTTAATGATGGTTAGTTGGAAATCAATTTGTTGTCGGGTGTATTGATATAAAACTACCCGTTTTATGCCAAGTAACTTTTTTTTTCTTAAGAAAAATTTTTTTTTAAAAAAAAGTTTTAAAAAAACCAAATTTTTAAATTAATAAAAAAGTCTTTAAATTTATTTTAGGAAAAAATTTAAATAAAAAAATGGTGTTTTAATTTAAAAAAAATTTTAAAATTTTTTAATTTTTTAAAAAAAAAAACTTCCGGAAAAAATTTTACCCCCAAAAAAATTTTTAAAATTTTCAAATTTTTTTACCGGACTTTTTAAAAAAATTATAAAAAATTGAAAAAAAAAAAAATTTTTTCCCCAGGGGAAAAGTTTTGGAAAAAAATTTTACCCCTTTTAAATAAAAGGTTTTTTTATATTTTTTTTAAATTTTGAATAAAAAATTAAAAAATTTTAAAATTGGCTTCATTTTAATTTTTTTTTTTAAAAAAAAAAAATTCAAAATTACGAAATAAAACCAAAATTTTTTAAAAACAAAAAATTTTTTAAACAAAAAAAAAAAAAAAATTTTAAAAAAAACAAACAAAATTAAAAAACATTACCCCATGGAAAAACCCCCCCTTTTTTTAACAACCCTTTCTTTTTGGGACCCCCA
>JAHBCN010024146.1:0-12092 GCA_019359885.1 Listronotus oregonensis | reverse complement strand
CAAAAATTGTAAAATACCCCTGTTATTTTTTTATTTCACATTTTTTAAATTTATTATATTTAATATTTCCTTAATACGCACGCCTATGAATTTACCAGACATAAAAAATGGTAAGGGAACAAGCTCGTTTCGAAATCCGGGCCCTATTAATTACTATCCAGCAACAAAACACGGAAAAAAGGGCCTCCGGGTATTGGCAGGGAGCGGAATGTATGGTGGGGACAGTTGAATCGATTGCAGCGCTGGCTGTGGTCAAATTTTCGTTAAATCATTCTTGATTTAAATGTAAACAATTAGATAAAAATATTAAAAATGGTGCATTGTATTTCTTGTGTAGTTGAATGTAAGAATACTCGCAGAAATAGTAACCGCAAATTTTATACATTTTTAACTGCTAGTTGGAAATTAGAAAAAAGGAAAAAATGGATATATACACGCAGACAAATGGTGTTAAATTCAAATTTCCTGCTTAACCGAACGACTTTCGGGTTTCGGGCTTAGCCGAACAACTTTCGAATTTGACGTAGCAAAGAGAAAAACCCCTTTCTTGCGTGTACCGTTTGTTCCTGTCTTTTCCTGAAGTTTTTTAATGATTGGCGAGTTTTAAAAAGAAAAAGGTTCTTTTTAATAAACTAAGTAATCAAGGAGTGTCGGCAAACCTGACGTTCGTGCCTGTGAATAGAGAAAATGACTATAAAGCCTTCATGTACGTAAAGTATATATTAACGTTAAGTATATTGGAAAAGCCCCAGACTCGTAAGTTTGTCACGTGATTTTTTGTTTTTAATTATATGGTTATAACCTATAATTATTGAAAATATTTGTTCCCTTTCCTTTGCTGTAAAGCTAGAAACCCTTTTCATTTTATTTTAAATTTTACAACAAAAAAATCTTAAACTAACGACCGATTTTGTATCCTGTCCACAAAAATAAAAAAGCTTTTAAGAGTTTTTAGTTAATGTCTTGACGTAACAATTTAAAAAAAAATGTTAAAGATTCAATACTTATTTAAGTTCATCATTATATCACACACAAGCTAGAAAAAAAGAGATATAATAACAATCTATTCTCATTATTCGTATTTTAAAGGCAAATAATTAAAGTGGAGGAAGATGCAACGTTGCCGACATTCTTAGTTAAGTTGCAATAAAAATCTAATGGTGAAAGGAAAAAATAGGTTGACCCTAATTTTAAGAGCTTCTCAGTAAAGATCAATTTAAGAGAATTTTGGTGAAAATGGCCATAAACCAAGAGCCACCGATTTCTCTGATTTCCTTTCAATAAAGTTTGACAATATTATTTCCCAGTTTCCATTGGCCGAAGTAATCGTCTTTGAGGATTTTAATGTTCATAATAAGGACTGGCTAGGCTTTACAAAAACTGATACACAAGGCAGAGCAGCCAAAAATTTGGCATTCAGCAACTCGCTCACCAATTTAATTATGAAACCTACTTACCTTACTTCTACCCCCGAACTCTACCAAGCATGAGTAACTGCTTCCCTTGGTCGCTCTGACCATGGTTTGGTCACCGTATCATACTCCACACATTGAGGCAACTGAACGTATGCCGCCACAAACCATCTGGCACTAAAACTCGGTCGACTGGGATGGTCTGAGAGATTTCCTTGCCAGCTACCCTTGGGATCCTACCTGCTTTTTTTCTTACGAGCCTTCCGAAATATGAAAACAAATTACCGAATCAATTTAACTAGGCATTGAGACCTATATTCCCCTGTGGGAAAATACTCGCGACTTGTCGTAAAAGTTGTTAATGGTAGCTTAGTGGCCGACATCCGAGAACTATTTTTCCCACTTCGGGTTGGTAGTTATTTAATTTAAACGGAACTTATATATTTAATGACAAAGGCACTCTAGAAGATAGGTTGGTCTTTTTCTTGATGTTTTAGTATGCAAGGACTACTAGGTTATTAGATCTTACCAATTACGTCTACAACTATATGATTCTCGTCGTCTCTGTTGTTCTTTGCTGCCACCTGTTACGATTTCACTAGAGCACAAAGGTAACCCTCCTTTTTCTAATGTGTTCCCCAAAGCAATAAAAGAAGACTTTCTCAAAACAATTAAATCTATTTACAAATATAAATAAAGCAACTATTTACAATGATAAACAAAAAAACAAATTAGAACTAACAATGAGAACTAGATTTTAGTGTGAAATGAACTGCCGTGGTTTTATTTATTAAGTGTAAGATAAAACCAATTTGGAAAAAGTAAGATCCCCTGGTAAATTTAGGAAATACAAGCTTTAAGAAAACAAAAATATTTAAAATTACTTACTGCTGTTTATACTTTAAACAAAACAAAGGAAGATAAACCCTTTCCCTTAAGAAGGATACCCTTAGTGAAATCCCCTTAAATATTCTATCTATTTGTCTATTAAAAGAATTTAATTATAAGAAAAATGTTTAAGATCAAACCCTGAACAGAGAACTCACGAGTAAAACACAACACGTTATAACGAGATTCAGACTGTAATTAACTCAAATAATAATTTTTAAATTCCATGAAACCTATACGCCCTTCCTTGATGAACCCCACTTGACTTCGCGTGGTCCCGGGTTTAGGCCCTTGTCTACCAATTAAACAGGAATATTAACCCTGTAATCCCGCCCTATTACCGTGGTTCCTGGCCTAGGCCCTTTTTCACCAATTAAACAGGAACATTAACCCTGTAATCCCGCCCTGTTAATGTGGTTCCTATTTTAGGCCTTATGGCACACTTTGGCCTTCTAGAACTAGAGGGGCGAGTGGTTCTAAATCGAGGTTCATTTAGTTTTTAAATTCAATTTACGGCTTTTAATGTTCAAGTCTTTTACTTTTTATATAAAATACTTAATAGTAATCTAATCTACTAATTCCTATACTAAGAAGGTCCGTCTATGATTAGAAAAAAAACCTATATGCAATTATCGTAAATTTTGATTTTCTCTTTTCTGGTCATTTACATAGGTAAAAAAAAATCATAAGACGAAACTACTTTACAAATCAAATTAATACGCTACAAAAACAGAGTCTTCATATATATTCTTTTGTTTCTCATAATGGTAAAATCGGTTTAATAAAAATAATGCGTCAGCAGGGTGGTCAACATCTGCGTGCATTCCTTTCCCAACCATAAACAACGTTGGGGGTAGTTCTATAAATTTCTATATCTCGAACAATATCTGGTTACTGTCTAACTTTATGTTTACCCAATTCTAGGATGTGATAAATTAAGATTTAGGGCTTTTAAAATATTTACAATCGACACATTTATGGGTTAAGTCCTGAGAACGTTTAAAATATTTTTCAGATTATTGTTTATCTTAGACGCCCTTATCCCCCTGTTAAGTTATATATCCCACATGGCGTTAAAAGGCTTTTTTTTTCTTTGTGTGCAACGAAATAGTCTTTTGAAAATACAGGGTGGTCAAAATATATTCCCTTACACCCCACACCAAAAAGAACCCCATAACTTCTAATCACAAACCGTGGTTTTCTAAATCCTGTGACAAAGTGTTGTTCAATAATTAAGTATCGCTAACCAGAAACACAATGATGCTCCTCAGACTTCTTTCAATATATTTATTCAGCAACAATTTGATAAATTAGTAGTACGAAAAGCGCCTTTCCGTAATTTTGTATATAAGTATCTTTAAATAAACTGTTCTCTTTCTTAAAAAAATTAAATTTGTTTATTTTTTTTGTTTGATATTTCTAAGTAGTAACATAGTAACACTACAACAAATTTTAGATGCTTTATTTTTTCTTGAAAGACAATAAAATAAAACAAACAGTTAACAGGTTCCAAACTAAATATAAAAAGGTAGCTTTAAATAAAGTAATTAAAAATCAACACTCCTCCTTAATTACTTTATTTCTTAACTGTTGAAAGATTTTACGATTTAAAGGTTTTGTAAGAATATCAGCAAGTTGATCAGAACTTTTAACATGATTTAATTCAACTGTTTTGCCAATATCTCTTGTATAAACTTCCTGGGAATTTCTATGTGTTTCTTTCCTTTCTTTAATTTTTCCTTCGTGTACATTCTGTAACATATGAATGGCTGACTGATTATCTAAAATAATGTTGTTGGTTTGTCAATATCAAAAAATCCAAGTTGGTTTCCAAAACGTCTGATCCAACAAATGTCATTTATTGAAGAGACTGAAACCCACGATATTCAGCTTCTGCAGTAGATGTCCAACTAATCGTTGTTTTTGTGCATACCAGACAAAAGGTCCTCCCGCATTATGAGTACCCACTTGTCGAATGACCCGTAAGTGTGTCTCCTCCATAATCTGAATCCGTATAAGCGATAAGATGCGGGTCTCTGTCATAAAATATTCCACATTTACTAGTCCCTTTTAAATATTGAAATAGCCTTTTTCATTTTCCAGTGACTTATCTTTGGGGTTTATTATTAAATCGGCTTAGATAATTTACAGAAAAAACTAATGTCTGGACGAGTCGGGGTGGCTAAATACAATAAACTTCCTACTGCTTCACGATATGGTTTAGATTTATCAAGTGGCTTATCATTGAAATAATTTTCTTCATCTGTAATCATGCCTTTTTCCATTGGGGTAGACACAGAATTTGCTAAATCAAATTTAAATCGTTTCAAAATTTTTCTGTATACTTTGGTTGACATAAAAAAAAATTCCATCTGAAATTCTTTTATTTGCATTCCTAAATAAGATAATTTCCTTCTGGTGCAGTATTAAATTTAATTTCAAATTTTTGTTTTAATTTATTCAAAATTTCCATCATTTCATTTTCATTGATTCCTGCTAAAAGACCATCATCAACAAAGAGTGCTATTATCATACTTCTGTTTTCATTGTAATAAACACAAGGATCATCATCTGTATTGTTGAATCGGAGTATATTTAAAAAATTTGAAAATGTTTCATTCAAATTTCGTGGAGATTGCTTAAGACCATAAATATTTTTTTTTAATTTACACACACGGCCAAAAATCGTTAAAACCTTCTGGTTGACTCATGTATATCTCCTCTTTTAATTCACCATATAAAAAAAGGGAGTCTTTACATCAAATGTCATTAATCTCATTTTGTGAGAGGCTGCAATGCTAAGTATGTATCTAACTGATACATGACATGCAACTGGACTAAAGTTTCATAATAGTCAATCCCTTCTCTTTGTTCAAAGCCTCTTGCAACAAGTCTTGCTTTAAATCTTCCATCTTCTTTCTGACATAAGATCCAGCGACAGGTCAATGGTTGTATACTAATGTATACATTTTGGTAGTTTAACTATATTCCAAGTTTTCATTTTAATTAACGAATTATATTCTTCATTTATGGCTTCATGCCAATTTTTTATCTTTCAGAGCTTCTGAAATACAAATATCTTCAACTTCTCCTATCATGGCAAAATTATTATTATCTTTAACCTTTACATCACCTAATATAAAATCTTTGTATTTTGCAGGTGGTTTAATTGATCTTCGATCGCGTAGATTTTCAGTAAAAGGTTGATTTTTAAAATTTGTCAAAATGACTAGATTTATTTGTTTCTTTAATTTCATTACATATTTCTTCATTTTCGGTATCAATAAATTCTTCTTCCGACTTTTGATCTTCATTTTCTGTTAAAAAAAAAATTTCAACTTCACTAAGTCTTTCTTGCACTCCAACTTGTTTTTTATCAAAATTAACATTATCAGAACAAACAATGTCATCTTCTTCAGGTAAATAGATTCTATAACATGGTGTGTCTAAATCATAACCCACAAATATACCTTTCCTTGACTTCTTTTCTATTTTTCCTTTTTATGTTTTGGAAGTAAAACATAACAGTCACATCCAAAACTTCTCATTTTCTTTACATCCTCTTCGTCCAAACCATAAATCAGCAGGAGTCATTTCCTTTACAGAACTTGACCAGTCTGATTTAAAGTGAAAACTGCATAATTTATAGCTTCAGCCCAAAGTTCTTCATTTAAATTATTTGCGTGAATTGCAGATCGTGAGTTTTAAACACAGTTCTATTTCTCTTTCTTCGCCCATTTTGTTCAGGAGATAAAATTTTCCTCCAAGAAAAATTCCTAACTCTTCCAAAAAATTTGTTTGTATCAGAATTTTTAATTTCAGTTCCATTATCTGACATAAGACATTTTATTTTTCTTTCAAATTGATTTTGCGTTAATTTCATAAAATTTTCAAGCTTGGATACTGCTTCGTTTTTTTTGATTTTAAAAAATAAACTGTTCGAAAATGCGAATAATCATCTTTAAATAGTGGAAAAAAATTTGGCCCTCCTAAAGATCTGATATTCATTTCACATAAATCAACATGGACTAGGTCTAATGGATTACTCGCTACTTTATAATTTTTAGGGTGAGAAATGCGATCCCGCTTTCCATACACACATCCAGCAAACATAATCATTCCAGTCATCAATATATTTAATACAACTTCGTTTTAAAATATCTCGACATACTTTACATTTTGATGAGCTAATCTTTCATGCCATGTTTTAATAGATACACTCACCAGACATTTATCCGATTTTTCACTGGAAACATCATCTTATAAAGATTTTTCTTTTAGCAATTGCCACTATTTCATTTTCATTCACACATTTATAAGTAGACTGATTTGCATCAGAATATTGGATATACCCTTTATCTAACATTTGAGAAACAGAAAACAAATTAAAATTCATTTTTGGTCCCTAAAAACATTTTTAAAATAATAATCCATTTTCCCCCCCAGGCGTCCAGTTCAATATCGCCTATCCCTTTTTTCTTCTAGTTCAGTAGCATCCCCTATGATTACAGTTGTTGGTTCCTCAAACCAGCAAAATTAATCATCCGTCCCTTCTTGCCGTCATATGTTGATTGGCAGCACTGTCTTGATACCACAGATCATTCCTCTTTTTTGAAATTTACATCCTTTATATTCTGACTTGTTAAGCCAACAGTTATAAAAGCACGACGATTTTCATTTTTAACTGGTGATTTAAAATCAGTTTTGCCTGAACTTTTATTATATCTATTATTTCCATTCGAATTTGATCTAGGACAATCTTTAGCAAAATGACCTTTTTGATTACAATTATTACATGCATAATTGTTCCTACAATAGGTTAAATACTTTTCACACGGTTTATTTTTACAGTATTTCTTAATGTGTCCTTGTTTGCCACATTTGAAACATTCAATATTTGAATTTCCTGATCTACCCATGGTTGACTGTGACTTACAAAACTTGTTTCCATGTCTCGCTACAAGCGCATTTTGAGATGAATACTCATTCATTCCTCTGTCATTATTTAATCTGTCCTCTTCTAGTCGAAGTCGTTCAAATAAAGTATTTAAATTCTTGTCACTACCACATACATTATCCCAAGCTGTTCTAAAATGATGTAATTTAGATGGCAACATCCCCAAAATTCTAGTCATAATCCAACTTTCTTTTACTTCTTCGCCCTCGGCTTCCAACTCCTCAGCAAACTGTTGAATTTTCATGCAATTTTCAATAGCTGATTTGTTTACGTCATATTTAAAATTAAAAAATTGTCTTTGTAAACCTTCAACCGTAAGATCTGACTTTCTACCGTATAAAATTTCTAATTTATCAAGTATTTGGTAAGACGACTTACAATTTGCAATTTTTTTAGCTATGTTACTACTGACATTTAAACCTATAAAAGTTTGAGCTTCAAGATCTTTTTTTACCCATGCTTTAACATTATCATCAGAATCAGATCCATTAGGCTTTAATTCTACCCGATTGCGAGAAAAATAGATCTTTTGACTTTAAAGTTAAATTAAGTTTAAATTTCCAAGAAACAAAATTAACATTTCCATGTGAATCTTCAGACAAAGTTTCCATTTGCGATTTAATCATATCCATTTTTAAAGATACTTATATGTTTACCTTCAATACAAAATTTAAAACAGACTTATTTTATAAAATCTGACAAACTACTTTTTTTTATAGAGAGCTGACTTTTAAAATAGATAACAAAAAAAATTCTGACTAGTTTTATACAAAAAAAAAATTACCCTAGTATTTTAATTTATATTATATAAACAACAATCTGACTGACTGACCAGACTTTTAAAATAGTACGACTATTCTGACTAGTTTTACACAATTAAATTACTCGTATCAGACTTTAACTAACAGTAATGAGTAATTTTTGTTTAAACTGACAATAAGTATTTCTTATTACAATCAACAACTGACAAAGAAAATATCCAATAATAAATCAAGTACAGTTTTGACTTACTGATACTAAAACTATACTTTTCGTCTGTTCTTTAGTCTGCCGATGTCCAAGAACTCTGCCTCTAATCCTTGAATGCGCAATATGCCTGGCTACTAGGTTTGTCTCGATACTTGAGCTGTCTGGATACTCGGGCTCTGGATACTTAACTATCTGGATACTGAACGTCCTGGGCCCATAACCTGTTGTTCAATAATTAAGTATCGCTAACCAGAAACACAATGATGCTCCTCAGACTTCTTTCAATATATTTATTCAGCAACAATTTGATAAATTAGTAGTACGAAAAGCGCCTTTCGTAATTTTGTATATAAGTATCTTTAAATAAACTGTTCTCTTTCGATAAAATAAATTCCAAATTCTGACAATAAAATTATATTTTGTTTGATATTTCTAAGTAGTAACATAGTAACACTACAACAAATTTTAGATGCTGGTATTTTCTCTTGAAAGACAATAATAATAAAACAAACAGTTAACAGGTTCCAAACTAAATATACAAGGTAGCGTTAAATAAAGTAATTAAAAATCAACACAAAACCAGACTCTTAAAAATTCAATCCCACAAAAAGTTTCTCCAAAAGCCTAGTCCCGAAAATCGACAGGCTAGGATCGAAGCAAGAAATCAGTATAATCAGACCATCTCAGAAGCAAAAGACCGTTCTAACTATCGGGTAAAAGATCTCTTGCTCTAATGGCAGTAAAGCTTTCTGGTCCTTTGTCAAAAATATTAGTCAAAACTTCTGCACAAATTCTTATCCACCCATAATCTCTGAAGATGGAATCGTTTCTACCTCTAAAGAAAAAGCCAAACTATTTGCTAAACAATTTGCTGCCAATTCTTCGCTCGATCCTCCTATTAATCTTCATCTCCCTACAGTTGCCCCTGTTTCATATAAAATGTCCGATATAATTTTTAAAAGCAAACAGATCAAGCGTATTCTTTCTTCTCTTAATACTAAAAAATCGTCTGGGCTGGATGGCATACCAGCAATCGTCTTAAAAAAATGTGCTCCCGAGCTTGCACTCATCCCAACTCGTTTCTTTTGAATCTCTTATGACACGGGCATTTTCCCGGGGAGATCAAAAGCTGCACGTGTGCAACCTGTCTCCAAAAAAGAATTCAAAACTCTTCCTTCTAACTATAGACCTATATCTCTTCTTCCTGTTGTTTGCAAAGTAATGGAAAAATTTATTAATTCCCAAATTTTAAAGTGTCTGGAAAAACACAAGATCTTAAATGATAGACAGTATGGATTTCGTCACAGAAGATCCACAGCTGATATTCTTTTTTTTTGTCTCACACAAATGGAACAAGTCCCTTGAGTTTCTTGGTGAATCCCATATTGTTGCTTTTGACATATCCAAAGTTTTCGATCAGGTCTAGCATGATGGGCATCTTAACAAATTTTCTTCGGTTTTTCACCTCTTGGCTCTCCAGTTTCCTTTCTAATTGACGTATATCAGCTACTGTAGATGGCCATTCTTCCAGCTTCTACCAAATTGATGCTGGGGTGCCCCAGGGCTCAGTGCTGGCACCCATGCTGTTTCTTCTACACATTAACGATCTTCTCTCTTCCACAATCAATCCCATTCATAGTCTTGCTGACGATAGTACCCTTCACTGTAGTATTCAATTTCTTAAGCCACCATATAATTCTGATTTGGAAAACAAGCGCAGGTCAATGCAGATATCTCTTTCACAAGACCTCAAACTTATCTTAGATTGGGGAGCCAAAAATCTTGTTCAGTTTAATGCCTCGAAAACACAGTAATGTGTCTGTCAAGTCTGCCAATGCTCATCCGTTACCTATGAGCGGCCAAGTTCTGTAGAACAAAGAGTCGTTTAATCTTTTCGGCGTTACTTTTGAGAATAGCCTCAACTGGCGCAAACACATTACACCCATAGCCTCAGCGGCTTCAAAAAAGCTTGAATTTCTCTTTCGAGCCAGAAAGTATTTTTTTCTTTCAATCTGTATACTTTGTATGTATCTCAAATCAGACCCTTTTAAGAATATTGTTCTCATGTCTGGGGAATGGCGTCCCCTACAACACTTAGCATTCTAGACTCCATTCAAAGAAGAGCCGTTCGTCTTATTAATGATCCTACGCTAACAGAAAGGCTTCCTCTTCTTGCCCACCGTCGAGCTGTAGGAGATCTGTCGCTCTTCTATAGCTATTTTCACGGCTTCTGCTTAGAGGAGTTGGCCAGTTTAATTCCTTCTTTGGCAGCTCCCAACAGAGCAACACGTAGTGCTGCATCCTTTTACAGTTCAGTTGGAGAGGCCCCGAACTTCCCGCTTTCTTCGTTCCTTCATCCCTAGAGTGTCAAGACTATGGAACCTGCTGCCCGCAGAAGTTTTCCCTTCTCCTACCAATATCTAAATATTTAAGTCCCGAATGACAAACTTCCTCTCACCACACTTAAGACACCCACGGTACGTTAGTGCTGAGGCATCAGCCTTCGTGGACTATCCCAAGATAAAAAAAATAAATTAAAACTGTTCTGAGTTAATTGAATTATGGCGTACATCTCTAAATGGCACTCTACGCCAATGAAGTGTGTAATTCATAAATTTTGACCTGGCGCATGGCGGGTTCTGTTATTTAAATGGGTAGTAACAATGCCAGTTACGTGGTTGGTCGTACTGTTATAATTTATAAGCGTTATGTGTCTTATCTGATCTGTTATCACTATTGCAATATAGTATGATTTGTAGGATGAGAACAATAATATACGTAATAAACGTAATTCTTAATTTTTTAATTAAATATGATAACCTCGGTCATCTTTCGTGTGATAATTACGTTTACATCGTAAGCATGCGTTCTTAATAACCAAAACTTTGAATGCAAATATTATAGCTTTGAACATATTTCTACTGGAGGCAACCTTGTCGTTAGAGAGAGAGAAAGCGCCATAAGTCAAATCCCTCTTGCTCTGCGTGCTGATGAGTCGGCGGCGTATAGACGCTTCACCGCCGACCAATCGCGGAGTGGGAGAGAAAGGGTTTAGACTTAATGGCGCTTCTCTCGCAAGCTGTTTGCACTGCCGAGCGGCAAGGCTTCGTGCAGTAGGTATATGCTCAAAAGTTATAAGTTATATTGTTTTACCTTACCTATTATGTCTTTAAAAATGGTATATTAATATTGTTCCGGGACACCCCGTATAAAAACACGGATCCTGGTTTTACACCTTTTTATTGGATATCTGGTTTACAAACGTTTCTATAGTAACACTTTAACGTAACGTAATAATGACAACTGTTTAACCTTTAACTGTCTGTCAACTTCTTATCTCGTCTGAATGCAAAACTAAACTGGCCCGTGCGGATTTTCCTCGCGCTATTTATAGTGAAGTGGAAAAGAATGGAAAAGTCTGGAAAAGTCTAGAATTAGCTGGAAGGATTCTTTTACTACAGGATGTTAGAAAAGTGTAAAAAGGATGTCTCCAGCGCCCTCAGGATAATCCGCAATGACCGTCGAAAAAGGGAAAAACTAAGGTAACCTATTTTAAATAAATTATTAACCTAAATAAAATAATTCTAACCTTTTATATTTCTAATAACTAAACACTAACTAAAATCTGTAACATTGCCCTCCCAAGTTTTGATCGTTCGATCAAGTATCTTCTCGATCTTGATAGCGACACAGGCGTTCTAGATGTACAACTTTCATCTTCGCCTGTGGGCTCTTCTGAATTCGGTACACCAGATCATTAAGCCGGGTTACTACTTTATATGGTCCCTCCCATGACTTCTGCAGTTTCGGTGAACGCCCCTTGGTTCTTCTTGGATTGTATAAAAACCTTTTCCGAAAGAATCCCT
>JAHBCN010024145.1:0-12145 GCA_019359885.1 Listronotus oregonensis | reverse complement strand
TTCTTTCTTACATCATAAAGTTCAATCATCAAATGTCAAATTTTTTTCATGTTTTTTTTTTTTTTTTCAAAAATTTTTGGTTTTAAACGAACTCCCAAAGAATATTTAAAATTTTGGGAATATTGGATTTTATATCATCTGATATAATGGGGAAAGAATAATCCCCCTTTTAACCCCTTCTATTTAAATGGTCGTTTTTTTTTGAGTTTTTTTTTTTAAAAAAATCTTTGTAAAAAAAAAAAACACTTTTTTTTAAAAAAAATTTCAAACATTGTTTATTTCATGTACTTTAAATTTTTAGAGGGGGACCGTATAAAAAAATTTGGGTCTGCCCAGAAATTAATTTTTGATCCTTTAAAAAAGTATAAATTTTTAAATAAAAAAAGTCTAAGTAAACCTTATTTCTTTTTAATAATCCACAGAAATACACAAACATTGTGGAAATCATCTAAAAGATAGTTAAGATTGCCTTACTTTTCTCAGTGCTATTTCCTATGAAATCTTTATTTTCTATAATTCATAATTGACATATTATTATTTATTCTGTTACCTAACGTTATGTCTCATAAGAAGCCCTAATTTAAATATAAAAATACTTACCTAAAGAAAAAATGCCGGGTATGTTACCCTTAGTTTTGAAAAGAAAAAAACCCAATACAACCTCTAATCATTTTGTTACGATATTATAAGTAACAAACAATAAACACAAAATTATAGTCACAATTTAAAAAAACACCAATCACTAAAATAAGAAGGTTTTTATCAATCCAAAAAATTTTTGCAACCACAAAATATAATCACACAAAGAAAAAACAATCGAAACTAATACGGCTTCCATAAAGTATAATGTGTTGCCTAACTACACACTGATTTATCAATTTTTAAAAGGAAAACACATTAAATTATTTCGTGGAATTTCGTTATTGCGCAAAATCGGCGGGGCCAACTCTGACAGTTATTTTCATACTGGGCTGGACATTTTTTGATCGAATGGGCCATAGCATTGGGCTTCCATACACCTTTAAACTTCCTTGGTGAAGCCGCGATTCTAAGCAATTACCGTTATGAGAAATGTAGAAATGCGAGCGCAGCACAGAACTCTCAAAATTGCTTTCGGCGCAATGTTTGAAATCAATTTTCACTCTTTTCCCCAAATTTATATGGAATTTGAAGATAAGTAGGTTGTAAAATAAAAATTTGAAGTTTATTAATTTGTTAACTAAATTTTAATTGGACAATTATTACAATTAATACGGTGAGTCTTTTTAATCATTATTGTTCGGAGTATCAGCTTTTCAACTTTAAAATTAAAGAAAGTAATAATAACTTCTTTCTTGAAATTTTACTTTTGAAAAATTCAAAAATAGTCAAAAGTAAACATACATACCGACCTATTCATAATTTAGTTCCTAGAAAAATATAATAAATTTATTTTGAGTCATCGTTTTGTTAACTTATGTTATAACAAACACGGTAAAGTTCTACCTACACAAATGATGAAATATCATAAATAACTAAAATACACAAATGATAACATTATATGTAGTTAGAATGTTTCCGAATTGTCGCTTTATCAACAAAACATATTCTTTTCAATATTGTATGATATTTAATTTTATATCGACAATTGTTTAAGTTTTTAAAATCTTTACTGGCTTACTCCGTAGCAGTACAACCCAGAGTGGGTCTTGGCTGCCTTGACTATCTGCCTCCACCTGGAACGGTCATGGGTCATCTCTCTCCATTCTTGCTGGTCTACTCCAATATAGTATATTTGAAATAAAAAAAAAGATCTTTCGTTTTAGCGCATAATATACAGGGTGTTCCATTTAAAAAAGTTGAAGTTGTTTATATTTTTCCATTTTTTTATTGCGATATTTTCTTACTGATAATTTCAAAAGATAATATGGAAAAAACCTACAATTTTTATGAAAAACATTTTTTTGTGTCTTCAAAAATAAAGGCCCCAGAAGCCACGTAAATATAATCAAAGACCCTGTACGTTGCTACTGGACGTATTATTGTTTGATAAATTACGGTTTTGGCTTTTCTTGTGATAAATTTTGAGTTTAGTAGGTTCTGTTCTGCAAATGAGCATTTGTTTGCTTGTGTGATTCGATGCTTAATCTTTTCTTGCATACTATTGTCTGCCATTATCACTGCGTCCAGGTACTTGAAGGTTCGCACATGCTCAAAATTGTAGTCGCCCATTGTGATGTTCTGCCTGACTCTGTCACGCACGGGGTTGCGGGAGACATGCATGTATTGGGTCTTTCCTTCATTTATTCGTAGCCCTATTCTCTGAGCTTCTTTTTCAATTTTTACAAAGTTTTCCTTCACACTAACAGTACTTTCTTCTAATGCACCTATGCCATCTGCATAAACCAAAATAAGTTTGGGTCCACCTGGTCCAAAAATCTCTGCCTTCGCCGATGCTGTTCTTACCGCTTTCTCTAGTGCAAGGTTAAATAGTGCTGGCGACAACGCATCACCCTGTTTTAGGCCTCTGTTAATATGAAATGCTTGGCTGTACTCACCATCGATTTTGAAGCGGCTCTTTGCCCCATCTAGACACGCTCTACACGGTCGAATCAGCTTGTGCGGGATACCAAGTTCTTTTATTGCTTCCCATAATCTTACTCTAATAACACTGTCATATGCTTGTTTAAAGTCTATAAAAAGGGTATGTAGGCTTTTGATAAACTCCCAACATTTCTCTAAAATCTGACAGATAGTGAAAAGCTGGTCAGTTCTTTCGCTTCGAAAGCCGCATTGGTATTCTCCGATAATCTCTTCGGTATATGAAGAAAGCAAGGAAGTTTAAAGGTGTATGGAAGCCCAATGCTATGGCCCATTCGATCAAAAAATGTCCAGCCCAGTATGAAAATAACTGTCAGAGTTGGCCCCGCCGATTCTGCGCAATAACAAAATTCCACGAAATAATTTAATGTGTTGCCTACTTACACACTGATAAATCAGTGTGAAGTTAGCCAACACATTATAATTTTATGAGAGCCGGAGTACCTGTTTTTTGGATTGATAAAAACCTTCTTATTTTAGTGATTAGTGTTTATTAAATTGTGACTATAATTTTGCGTTTATTGTTTGTTACTTATAATATCGTAACAAAATGACTAGAGGTTGTATGTCTTGAAAATCAAGGGTAACATACCCGTCTTTTAACTTTAGGTAAGTATTTTTTATATTTAAATTAGGTGCTTCTTATAAGACGTAACGTTAGGTAACCGAATAAATAATAATATATCAATTATGAATAATAGAAAATGAAAATTTCATAGGAAATATTAGTGAGAAAAGTAAGGCAATCTTAACTATCTTTTAGATGATTTCCACAATGTTTGTGTATTTCTGTGGATTATTAAAAAGAAATAAGGTTTACATTTAGGTACTTTTATTTCATTTAATAATTTAGTACACTTTTTAAAGGATCAAAATTATTGATTACTGGGCAGACCAGGCAAATTTTAATATATACAGGTCCCCTAATTGAATGAAAGAAAGTACAATTTTGGAATGGTTTTTTGGGGCGCTGATTACAAATCTAAAAAAAATGGCAATGTTTCGTTTTCGAGATATTCATCATCAAAATTGAAAACAAACTAACTTATTTACACTATTCCTCCTTCTTTTTTACAAAATTCTTGATTTTTACATAATTGGCACACAATATTTCACAAACACCTTTTAAAAACTTTTTTTTATGTTTATTTTACACCTTTTTACATTTTTTTTTTAAGCAAAATGGCTTGCTGCCTTTGAACTTAAAAGTTCGCAAGTTAATGGAAAAAAGATGTAAAATAAATAAAAATACAAGGTTTTAAAAGGTGTTTATAAAATATCGTGTGCCACTTTAGTGTAAAAATCAAGAATTGTGTACAAAAAGAAGGGAGAATATAGTGAAAATGAGGTTAGTTTAATTTTCAACTTTGATGATGAAGATCTCGGAAACGAAACGTTGCCGAAAAGATATTTTTTCAGATTTGTAATCAGCGCCCCAAAAAACCCCTGTTTACCAAATTTGATCAAAATCGGAGAGGAGGCGACTTTCGAGACAATACCATTTGTTTAAAAATAAATTAGAATTTTGGTTTTTTAATCTTGCATTATCAACTTTTTAAGCTCGACATACTGTACACACATAATATTTAACGGATACTGTTACAATGGATACTCAGGTACCAAAGGTTACTAAACATTTTTAACCACTGTTATTCTGTCTCATGAATGTTTGTTATTAGTGAAAAGTATATGCCTAAAAAGCAGTTATAAAAATTTTCACTTTTTAATGTACAACCAGAATCTTAGGATTAGATTAATCTCATTTACACTATCTTGCCCTTCTTTTATCACAAAATTGGTGATAAGTACATAATACTATCATACAATGTTTGAAATTTATTTTAAAAAAGCGTGTTTTTATTTATTTACAAAGATTTTTGGTAAAAATACAAAACTTCCAAAAATATCGACAATTTAAATAGAAGGCTATAAAGTGGCGCCATCTATTCTTTCCATATTATATCAGATGATATAAAATCTAATATTACACAATAATTTTAAATATTCTATAGTATCCTTTAATAACCAACAATTTTGTGCAAAAAAAAAAAAACAGTGAATGTTGGAATTTGACATTTGATGATGTCAATTTTATAGATAGTAACAAAGAATTATGGAAATCCGGACGTGACCTACTATTCATTGCGCAAATTCCGCGGGGCCAACCCCCCTATTCCCGCTGCCCTGCACGCCTGGACAATTTTGTTCTGCAGTATTGGGCTTCCATACACCTTTAAACTTCCTTGGAAGAAAGACGTTGGAGCAGAATGTTTAAGAATACTTTGTAGGCGTGACTTAGTAGGGCAATACCTCGGTAGTTTTTACACTGCATTTGGTCCCCTTTTTTCTGGAGTGGGATGATAACACCTTCTTTCCATTCGTCGGGAAAGATTTCTTGATTCCAAATCTGTTGCATGAGGCTATGAATTTTAAAATCTATAGTATTTTTATTTCTAATGAACAAGAGGCATATATTAGATTTTTTTAATTCAAGGGTTGGTAGGGGTCCGCTACTATTCAGCTAGACCTTGACTTTTATGTTTTTTTAATTTTTAAAGTGCCCCAAGAACCTGCTCAAAATTGTTCACCAGCTCTCCGACTATAAAGACGTTTTTGGTTTAAAATATGTCTGCAGTCAATACGTGTAGTTAAACATGTAACTATGTACTATTAAAAATACCTTTTATTCAATGACGATGCAAGATTCTTGCTGAACTAATACACTACGTGCAAAAATAGCGATGATCAAGATCTCGTAAGCAATAAAAAAATGATTTACGACATTTCAAATGCAGAGCTGGGCATGCGAAAGCTATATTTATTACAAGTATATCAGAAATCTGTTTTTAAAATTTAACAAGAAAAATAAATCTTTCAATATTAGCAATAAAATCTAAGAAGTTAAAATAGCCAGAAAGATGAAAAAAATGACGAATCAAACATTTTGATGAAATATTTCATCTCGCTGGAAGATTTTAGAAAACAACGTTTTCCTGTGAATATACAGTGTGTTTTAGTAAAGTAATTCATGTGTAAGAATTTTGCCGATTATCAAAATTAAAATGACATTTTTTATAGGAATATATATATATATATATATATATATATATATATATATATATATATATATATATATATATATATATATATATATATATATATATATATAAGCAAAAATCAATATTGGGGTATCGATCAGTGGCTTAAGAAAAACTCTTTTCTACTACGCAGTTTCGGAAAACTTTATTCCTTTTCAAGGCTACAATACAGAGAATTTGTTAAGATACAAAAATTTTTTTCTTTCATAAGCAAAAATTTATATTTAAAAAAATGATTTTAACAAAAACAAATTAAAAAAAAATTTTAAAAAAAAAAATTTTTTCAAAAAACCTTCAAAAAAACCCTTTAAAAAAATTTTTTATAACTTAGTGCAAAGTGAGTTAATTGTGAAGCAATCTTATAAATTTCAAAAATTCCCATTTATCGAGTATAATTTATAAATACAACAATGTTATTTTTTATGATTGATCAACAAAATTGACCGACATTTTGTTTCTGGTTCATTGGTTGGAACCACATGCAGAGGTCTGCTTTACAATTAATTACTAAAAGTAAAGGGGATGGCTGAACTGAAAGGTACCATATGTGAATGCCATGTCACTGAAAGGGAAAATTCGGCGCACCTGTACCATTGAGAGCGACACATAATCTTTTGAAAGCACAAGGGGAAAAAGAGGGAGGAGAGGTATTGGCACCCTATTGAGGCCGACACTACAATAAAAATTTTAAAAAAATTAAGAAAAAAATACACAAAAATTAAAATAAAAGTATTTACTCGCCACCAATGGTACAGGTGGCGCGAAATTTTTTCCCCCTTTCCCCCACCAAACCCAAAAAAATGATATATTTGGAAATTTTTTTTAAAATCTAATCTAATTTTAAAAAAGACAAAATGGGCAAAACAAATTTTTCAATTAAAAAGTTTTTAAATAGACCTATTAACAAATAAGCACATTTTATTTATTATTCTCTTACGAAAGTAGCGATCAAAAAATGTACAAAATTATTTACCTTTTAGAGGCTGTAAAAAGATTGTTGGTACATCGTTAAACTATCCAGAAAATACTGCCTAAACTATTAAGTGTCTGTAAATTTAGAGCCTTGAAATTAATCGGTAGCTCCCGGCTCGCGATACGCAAAAAAATACACAAAGTAGTGTTTACAGAGAAATTAAAGGATTACACACGTACAAGGCCATCTAACGAGGACTGAACAGAACCATATTTGTCGCTTTTCTCCTATTTAAAAAAAAGTAAAATCCAAAAGGATACTTATTTTTTTTAATTAAAAAAACTTTAATAAAATATTTTATGGATTGTTTATTTTATAATATGTTTCAAAATAAAGTAATTCATTTTAAATTTTTTTAGTATTAAATATGTAATGTTGTAAAATTAATGTTTAAATGGACCAATCTCTACAAAAGTAGAAAAAAATAAAAAAATAAAAACTATTTTAACCACAATTTGGTTTAGTACTAATTTAAGATTACACAAAAGCAATAAAGTAAATAAAAATAATTTCGCTAGAAATATCACACACTGGTACTACCTAACACTAGATTTGTGTTGTAATGTTTTATTTCAACATTTTTTTTTCTTTCAATGAAGACGGAAGTGGGAAAAAGATTTTCTTAATTAACAATAGCCCCACTTGTTGAAAAATGAACTATAAGTTTTTTCCAACGGAAATTTATTCGTTCAAGTGATAGAATACACCCTATTTTTTACAAATTGATTAATTAAGATTTAATACTAAAAAAAATTTATATTTTCTGTGGAGTACTTGGTTTAAGGGAGGCGCATGCTTTCCCACGGTCTCGCGGAGCATTATTTTCAGTGTTTTTTTAAAATTTTTAAATAATCGAGATATGACTTTTTTAAAGGAAACCCCCTTTTCGGGGTTTTTTTTTAAAATTTTTTAATAATCATAGTTTTTGGGGTAGTTAACAAAAAACAAAAACCCTCTTTTTTTAAAATTTTAAATTTTTTTATAACTTTAAACAATTTTTGCGGGCTAAAAAAACCTTTAAATACATTTTTTTGAGTTGGGGGGGACGAGACGAGAAAACCCTTGTTTTCTGTCTCGAAATCGAATAATATATTTCGAGACGGGCGAGACGAGACAAACGTTTGTCTCGTCTCGTCTCGTTTGTCTTGTTTGTCTCGAGTTGTTTTGGTTTATTTCAATTAAATTAATTTCAATATACAGTGCTTTAGTAATGTATAGGACAATTTCAATAAAAGTTAGATCGGAAGTTTAATAAAAAAGCTCGGACCCGTCGATTTTATTTTTAGGTACATGATACACATTTTTTAAACTAATTTTATGTCCACAGTGCACAAGGTGGTGGTAAAACATAATTTTAAATGGAACACACATATTTTAATTTAATGTTTAATTTAGAAATGTTCATTTTCAATTTTTTTTTTCCAATTTTTAACTTTTTTCATTTAATAATTAAGTATACCGAAACTATCCTAAATGGCAATATTTTTATACCTACGAACTTTTGGGTATAGAATATGAAGTAGGTATGGGAATTTCTAGAATTAAATAAATAGAATCCAAAACTGTAAAAATATGAGTAAAGGGATAGGTATTCTATTTTAAATTTTAAAAAATTACTTTTGAGCATCCTAATACTTTATGAACGTGCCCTTTCTAATTTTAAAAAATCGTTAAAATTTAACATACTATTTAACCATATACTTAATACTTACATAAGCAATTATCTACAAATATTATATTCAAGGCATTAAATTACTTACCCCCGCCATCGTTGACTCACCCCGTACACTATATACCTACAAACTAATTGCAAAATCTGCTGCAAACTGTTATGTTTTTAAGAAGGATGCATTGTTTTAAATTTAAATTAAAACTGCCTGTATACTTTTCCGACACACCGTTTTTTCGGGATCGGCAATAGTTTTGCATGTTTTACTATTTTAAGATCTATAGAGCGTTTTCCTTTTTTAAAAAGTGTTGACATTTTTCCTCAATTCATTCTTGTGTTTGAAACTTGTAAGAATAAGAAGGTGAATTAATATTTTTTTAAATGGAAACCCCGTATAAATGCTTATATTTTTTTTAACATGCCTTGTAAAAAAAAAGTTGACGTGATTGAGCTTTTCTTAAAATTGTGTACTTTTCTCAAAAAAATTTGGGGATTTTAAACTTTAGGGACACCCATAATATGCAACTAAAAAAAAAATAATGAACCTAATATTTTGTTTGTTTATTTAAAATAAAAATATGGAACATATAAGTGACATAAAAATGTCCACAAAATAGAAAAAAATCTAAAAGATAATGGAACATAAGTCAAAAATGTATTACAAAACACAGGTAAAAAAAGTTTTCTAGAAATTTTTCTTATAAATTTTACAGGTGTTTGAGCAATAGTTTTAAAAAATTTAACAGCAGTTAGATATTCCAAAAGTCTCTATAAACATAAGTTCGGATATGCATCGTTTCGAAATTGGAAATACGCAGGGTCCTAAAGTTAAAAAGAAGCTTTAATTGTATATAATTTTGTAAAACAATTATTTTGATAAAACAACTTAAAATACAACTTTTTCGTTATTTTAGTTTTTTTCGAGAGACAAAGTAAAACTACTTTTTAAAAGGGTATAAAAAAGAATCGGTTTTAATTTTTTTCTTGAAAGCAAAGCAAAATTTAAAAAAATTAAGACACAAAATAGTTGTATTTTAAATTGTTTTATCGGGGTAATACCACGAGTGTCAAAATATTTTTCTAAAATTGTTTACTTTTAATGATGGTTAGTTAGAAATCAATTCTTAAAACCTAATAAATGAATAACGGATACTAAATTAATTCTTTTTATCTAAAAAAATTGATTGAAATACTTATAATTTTATTAAAAAGAATCTAATTTTTGCTTTTCCGATTATATTTATTAAGAAAATGAAACAAATTGTTTAAAACAAAAAAAAATTGCAAAAATTACATGAATAAAACCTTTTTTTTTCCACTTTTGTACAGAACTTTTTAGTTAAAATCAAATTATTCTTTATTTTTCGTCTTATTAAAAATATTTATATATACCTTTTTATCTAGACAAGTTACTACAACTGACCACAACTAACCACAATAGGCAAATAATCCACTAAAATTATTATTTTATATTCAAATCTATTTCGTGGGAACAAAAAACAATAAAGGAGCTTTAGGTTAGCCCAAATCAATTATTTTTTGAAATTTACTTTAAAGAGTTAGTTTTAAATATCCTTCATAATACAAAAATTATTAAACATTCTTAAAATCTTATGAATTAATTAAGTACTCTTTTTAAATTTACCGTAGTATCTCTAACAAATTACGAAATAAGATCAGAAAGGCAATAATTAACTTTTTTTAATAAATTTTTAAGTTTTTTCTTGACCTAAATGAAAAATGTTAGAATTTTTTTCTAAAAATAGTAATTGGAAAGGGGGCATGAGAAGTTAAAAAAGATATATTCGAAATAGTCAGTCTCTGCTTAATAATTTTTAAGTTACTTAACCCAAAATGCTTTGTTTAAATTGAAAAAAATAATAAATTAAAAAAAAATTACTTATTTAAAAAATTAAGTCTTATCCTAAATTTTTTAGTGTTTTTATTACTTGCTCATATAAAAATTAGCAAACAATTCCAAGAAAATTATAATTTTTTAACAGCAAGTGACTTGTGAGAACAAAAAATAATAATAAATAGTGTTTAGGTTATCCAAAATCAAATATTTTTCTAAAATTGTTTACTTTTAATGATGGTTAGTTAGAAATCAATTCTAAAAACCTAACAAATGAATAAAAAGATACTAAATGAATCTTTTTATCTAAAAAAATTGATTAAAATACTTATAATTTTATTAAAGAATCTAATTTTTGCTTTTCCGATTATATTTATTAAGAAAATAAAACAAGTTTAAGTTAAAACAAAAAAAAAATTCAAATTACATGAATAAAACCTTTTTTCCCCTTTTGTACAGAATTTTTGGTTAAAATCAAATTATTCTTTATTTTCGTCTTATTAAAAATATTTATATACCTTTTATCTAGACAAGTTACTACAACTTACCACAACTAACCACAATAGGCAAATAATCCACAAAAATTATTATTTTTTATATTTCAAATCTATTTGTAGAACAAAAAACAATAACAGATAGACTTTAGGTTAGCCCAAATCAATTATTTTTAAAAAAGTTTCTCTTTAGAAGAGAGTTAGTTTTAAATATCCTTCATAATACAAAAATTATTAAACAATTCTTAAAATCTTATAAATTAATTAGGTATACTTTTTAAAATTTACCCTAGTATCTCTAACAAATTACGAAATAAGATCAGAAAGGCAAAAATTAACTTTTTTAATAAATTTTTAAGTTTTCTTGACCTAAATGAAAAATGGTAGAATTTTTTTCTAAAAATAGTAATTGGAAATGGGGCATGAGAAGTTAAAAGATATATTCAAGGAAACAGTCAGTTTCTGCTTAATAATTTTAAGTTACTTAACCCAAAATGCTTTGTTTAAATTGAAAAAAATAATAAATTTAAAAAAAAATTACTTATTTAAAAAATTAAAGTCCTATCCTAGAATTTTTAGTGTTTTTATTACTTGCCCATATAAAAATAAGTAACCAATTCAAGAAAATTATAATTTTTTAACAGCAAGTGACTTGTGAGAACAAAAAATAATAATAAATAGTGTTTAAGTTATCCAAAATCAAAATATTTTTCTAAAATTGTTTACTTTTACTGATGGTTAGTTAGAAATCAATTCTAAAAACATAATAAATGAATAAAGGATACTAAATTAATCTTTTTTTTCTAAAAAAATTGATTAAAAAACTTATAATTTTATTAAAAAAAATCTAATTTTTTTCTTTTCCGATTATATTTATTAAGAAAATAAAACAAATTGTTTAAAACAAAAAAAATTGCCCAAAAAATTTCATGAATAAAACCTTTTTTTCCCCTTTTGTACAGAAATTTTTGGTTAAAGTCAAATTATTCTGTATTTTTCGTCTTATTAAAAATATTTATATCCCTTTTTTTTTCTAGACAAGTGACTACAACTGACCACAACTAACCACAATAGGCAAATAATCCACTAAAATTATTATTTTATATTCAAATCTATTTCGTGGGAACAAAAAACAATAAGAGATAGACTTTTTGGTTAGCCCAAATCAATTATTTTTTAAAAAAATTTCACTTTAGAAAGAGTTAGTTTTAAATATCCTTCATAATTCAAAAAAATTTTTAAACAATTCTTAAAATCTTATAAATTAATTAGGGATACTTTTTAAAATTTACCGTAGTATCTCTAACAAATTACGAAATAAGATAAAAAGGCAAAAATTAACTTTTTTTAATAAATTTTTAAGTTTTCTTGACCTAAATGAAAAATGTTAGAATTTTTTTTTAAAAATAGTAATTGGAAAGGGGCTGAGAAGTTAAAAGTATATTCAAGGAAAAGTCATTTTTTGTTTAAAATTTT
>JAHBCN010024144.1:0-12067 GCA_019359885.1 Listronotus oregonensis | reverse complement strand
TTTTCTTTTAAACCCTTTTTTTTTTAAAACATTCCTTTTCCAATTAAAGTAAACTATGTAACCATTATAAAATAATTTTACAGAATAAACTTGATTTCAGTATAAAGAGAAGAGCGGGAAGAAAGTCAAAACATTATTAAGATACTTAAAAGTTATGAGTTTAATTTTTTGATTAATATGTTTACTAATCTATTTAAATTCCTAAATCCAGTTTCGAAGGCTTTACAAAATACCAGAACAAATCTGCAATAGTCTACCACATTGTTAAAAAACGTTTATGAAAACTTTGTTTCCTTACGGTCTTCTTTTTAAACTTTACAACGAAAAACGAAAAATTGACTTTTTAAGTCCTGAAAATTTAATTTACAACTTTGAGGATGTCATAGTTTTAAAAGCCATGAAATTGGTCGAAAAATATAGACTGATTTAAGCAGCATTTAATCATTTAATCATTTTAAAACTATGCTTTTAATCAGAAATTGAGGAAATTTTACAATATTTTTTGCTGACCTGAAGAAATTATAACGGTTTGTATCTTGTTTTTAACTTTACCTGTTACCGTAGCAACGGCCAAAATGAGTTTTTCCAAGTTGAAAATAACAAAAAACTATCCGAGATGCTCAATTTTACAAAAGAGATTAATAAATTTGGCTCTTAAAGCAATGGAGAAGAATCAGGTAACATGTCCTTAGGAGCCCACCTCGATTGTGCTGATGTAGGGCCCACTGGCACCCCACTACTACTGCCACTGGATGATACCCTTTCAAAAACGTTAATAAATAAGGTTTTAAAATTAAATTTAATTTAATTTTTGTAGTTAATAAAAATAAATATAAAATTCTATTATCATATCCTATTCCTATTAAAACGTGCCAGAAAAAAGATCAGAGGCTCACAAGAACAAACGGATAAATTAGATTTTAAATTCAAATTCAATTTAATTTCTGTATATTATTTAAAAATAAATATGAAATTATATTATCCTATCCTATTCCTATTATAACGCGTAAAAAAAAGATGGGACGCCACCAAAAACGAACGAATAAATTAGGTTTAAAATTTAAATTATAAAAATAATAGTTCTATATCGTACCTTTTTAAATTTTTATGTCGAATTAATTTTTAATATTATTGATACAGATTTATAAGAAAAACACAAGATAAATTTTTTTTTTTAAAACAAGGGAAAGTTACAAATATGGGCCTGTTTAGTCCTCGTTGGACGTTCCCTGTATTCAACTTTTTTTGTTATGATTATGTGGTTTCTGCTATATCTCTGCATATTATTTAACTTAAATACAACCAATTAATTAAAATTACTTTAAACTATACGAAATGATCCAAAATTTTTTTAAAATAATTTAAGAGTACAAAATTTAAAAAAAAAAAATTTTTTTTTTTGTATAGAAATTAGTAAACTTAGTTAAACTTAAATCGAAAAGTAAATTTGCTTTAAGTTCTATGTTTTTTGTTTAAATTAAAATTTTTAAAGTTTTGATTATATTCAAATTTTTTTTTGGTTTTTTAAAAAAACATCAATTTTATTCTGTATAAAATACTAAGGACGAAATTGTTTGCAAGTAACCCTTTTTAATAATCCATTTTGAATTGGGGATCGGGGGAATTATAAATATATTAAAAAAAAAAGTAAAATTTTTAAGTAGTCTTTAAAAAGCAATTTTATTTTTTAAATCGTCTAAGTTTAAAAGAATAATATCAGCAAATCGTTCTAGGCAAAAACGAAAAGAGAATTTTTCAAAAAAAAGGCATACTGTCAAAAGTAAAAAACCCTTTTGGTTTTTTCCCTTTTTTGGTTTTTTAAAAAAAAAATATAAATTTTTTAAAAAAAAGTCTTTAAAGGGGTAGTAAAACGGGTTTTCTTGAAAAATTAATAACAATGAAATATAGGGTTAATAAAAGTTTTTTAATCTTTTTAAAAAAAAAAAGGATTTTTTGTTATCGTCTGTGAAACGAGATATTACCAATTTTAAATTAGATCATTGTCGTTTTTGTGTTGTATGAAAGCCATGCATTTTTTTGCCAAATTTTAACGTTTTTTTTTTTAACTAATGCAATATAATTAAAATTAAAAGAAAAATTATTTGGTTTTCTCCAGAATAACGATTTTTATATATTTTTAAAAAAAAAATTTTATGCTTTTTTTTTAGAGATTATTATGGGGGGTTTTTGGTTTTTTCCCGCAATAATAGTAAAAAAAAAAATTTTAAAAGACATAAAAAAAGGGTTTTAAATTTTTTTTAAATTGATTTGTTTTAAATACTAAAATTTAAAAAAATTATTTTTATGAAATTATAAAAAAAAGGGGAAAAAAACTTACTTGAAAACTTGGGCAATATAAAGTATTTCAAAATTTAAAAAAAAAACTGAATTTTTTTACCCTTTTTTAAAAGGGAAGTTGATTTTTGAAAGTGTACTAGATCTGTTTGTTATTAAGAAATAGTATTCACTATTTTATTTTTTTTTAAAAGTTTTAAAAGGGGTATTTTAGAACTGGGGGGCCAAAAAAGCGTAAAAAGTTTTAAAATTTAATAAAAAAATATACGGGGTGATATAAAAAAAGTACATTGCTTTTTTTCCACACAATAAAGGACATTTTAAAAAAAAAAAAGTTCCCAAAAACCCCCGGGGGGCCGAAGGCCCTTTTTTAAAAAAATAGGGGGGGTTAATTTTAATTTTTTTTGGTTTTTTTTTATCCCTATTTTAATCGGCCCTAACTTTTTTGCTATACACTGTATGTCATTTTCGCCCCCAAAAAAAAAAATTTCCCTTTTTTTATACTTAAGAAAGGTAAAACCTTGTTCAATTTTTTGGGGGGAAACAATGGTTCCAGTACAAATGCACGCAAATTATTAAAAAACCCAAAAAAAACCCCCTTTTAAAACCAAAAATAAATAAATTTTGGGAAAAATGTTAAAAACCCCTTTTAAAAATAATGTAATAATTTTTTAGAGGTATTTTTATTTTTTTATTAAGTTTTTCTTGGGGGTTTTTTACTGATTATTCAAAATTGCTTTAAAAAAAGGTTCACTTCACTTTTGAAGAATACGGGGGCATGATTATGTGTTACGGCGAAGCTAGATCAAATTTTACGAAGTTAACGTATCTATCGAGAAAGATATTTTTAAGACAAGTTCCTAATGTTCGAACATTTATTAATGTATAGGCTTTTTTGGGGGAAGATGGATGTTTTAAAAACCAAAATTTTATAGTGGGGTTTCCAGAACTCGTCGCACTGTGCGAAACGAAGAAATTTTTTTAGAATGGTAGAAAATAATCCGAGAACAAGCACCAGGAAAACAAGTTAGCGGTGCGAAACATCAACCGTGAATCAGTTAGACAAATTTTCAAAGAACTCCTTCGCCCATATCATTTCCAAAAATTCTTTAAAATTTTTGGGGAACATGATTTTTAAAATTGTGTACAATTTTGCAATTTTGGTTAAAAAACCAAAGACAAAACATTATTTCATCAATTTTGTTTACCGACGAAGCTGGTTTTAGTCGTGATGGTATTCTGAACCTACATAACATGCACTTTGGGGAATGAAAAAAAATCCTCATCAAACTGTAATTCGAAGTCACCAATGGGGGGTTTTCTATTAATGTGGGGCAGGTATAATCGACAATTACTTAATTGGCCCATTTCGATTCCCAATCGATTGAAGGTGTACTGTATCGAAATTTCTTGGAGAATGATTTAAAACATTATTAGAGGATGTCCCATTGGATATTATTGGAAAAATGTATTACATGATGATGGGGCGCCAGAAAATTTTTTCGAGTGGCAAGGGAATATTTGGACAGGATTTTTGGAAATACGTGGATTGGTCGGGGGGCCCCTTAGCTTGGCCAGCTCGTAGTCCCGATCTTAATCCCATCGATTTTTTTTTTTTTGGGGTTTATAAAAAAAGAAGTTTAGGGGGGGAGAAATAAAAAAGAAGAACAATTATGGATAAGAATTATGGAATCGGCAGATAATTTCAATAACCCAGGAATATTTCAAAGATGCCATCAAACTTGATTTTTTTTTTTAAATTTAAAACAATTTTTTAGCATACCATTAAAATGTAATTGGGGGTTTATCTTTTTTTTTGAAAAAAAAATTTAAAAAAAAAAACAACACCCCGTATCTTTTAAACGAAGGCCCTTCGGACCCGTGTTCATGGGAACTTTTTTTTTTATTTTAGTGTCCTTTATTGTGTGGACTATGCAATGTACTTTTTTCATGCCCAACCCTTTTATAAATAAAAAAATAACGCATTGTTGGTATAATTTCCGATGTAGGAGTTGACGCACAGAGACGTGGCTTGAGGATTGAGGCAATAGGTTCCCTTCCACTACTGCAAGAAAAAGTCGACTCTATTGCGATATTTTTTTTTTAAAAACCCTAAAAACGACATCAAGGAAGAATCAACACAAAATAGCAGGTAATCAACATCTACACAGACGGTTCAAAAACAAAAGAAGGTACATGATGTGGAATCTTTTTAAATCTCTAAACTGAAACATCAAATGGGCGGGGGGGGGTTAAGTGTCCTCCAAACTGAGCTCACAGGCATAACCATAGTTGCAAAAGAAATAATCAGTGGGCACATCACTGAAAAGGGTCGCTTTTTCCATACAGATTAAAACAGGCACTACTAGCCTTGAGGAGACCACCCCAACCTAAAGGGGTACTGGGGAAGTCCCGTGCCCTTGGGGGGTGTTTTTGGGGGGAGGAACGTTCCCCCCTTTCTGCGGAAAAAGGCACGCTCACTCCAAAGGCAACCGCATTGAAAATCGGGGGGGAAAGGTGCCGGGCCCAAAACCCCCCTTTTGGGGCCCCAGCCTTCCTTTGGTTGACAGGGTCTGGATGAAGGACCCAATCAAAAAAAAATTTCATCAGCAGTTTTAAGGCGATGGGATGAAACAGTAAACTGTAACTTTTTTCCGGGAGTTACTGAAAAATCCTGAAGAGATACAGCTAAACATTACTTTGGGGCCAAATTTGGGGGCCTCCCGGGAAAAACCCGGGGTTTGGGGGGGGACATCCTTTTTTACTGCCCTTTTACTCGTTCAAGAGAAAATGGGCCAGTATTGGCTTTCCTTAGCCAAAATTTTGGGGGGTTCCCCCCGGGACGTTCCCACCTACTTTTAAAAGTAGGGGGGGCGGCGTTAAGGGGGGCCCCTTTTTAGGAAGCACAACGGGGCCCATTTTGGCCTAGGTGCCGTGATATCTATCACCCTCCTATCTTCAGGGGTTTAGATACTGAATAACGAATAGACCCATTTTTGTGTGTACAGTTTCCTACAAAAAAATTTTTAAGTATAAGAACCTCTAAATTTGGTAAAGGGGTTTGATCTTTTTTTAAACAGCCTAAATTTGGGGGTTTTTAATTTCCAAGAATTAAATTTTAAAAGAAAACAATATAATGATCCTTTTGGGGCTAATCCCGGCCCGTTCAACAATCAATTTTTGTTAAAAAAAGAGGGGGGATGGAAAAGATGAAGATAAAATGTTCATCCCGATCTCGGTTTGATTTGTGGACGGGCCGGGCTTTACTTACTATAAGGCGATAATTTTGTCTAAGCATGTCGCAAGTGAACTACCTTAAAATAAATCTAACCAAGGAAATAATTATTAAAAAAAAGGGAAAACCAAAAAATTTAAGCTTTTCTTTTTTTAAACTTTAAAAAACGGGGTTAAAAATTAATTTTAAAATTTTATTAAAATTTTTTTTTTTTAATTGGATTTTTTACCTTTTTTAAATTTTTAAAACCCCTTATGGGATTTAACACATAAAATTTAAAAAGTAAACCTTAAAATAGTGCATATTTAAACTTAAGAAGAATAATAACACATTTACACCCATAATTTTTTTTTAAAAAAATGGTTACCTAAAAAAAACTTTTTAAAAGGGGAAAAAAAAGTTTAATACAACCCACTATTTTTCCTTTTGGGGGAAAAATTTTTTTATTTATTAAGTTATTTTGTGTAACATGAATAATTTACCACAATTAAAGATTAAAATAAAAACCCCCAAAATTTACCCGGGCCTTCTAATCACACCAATAAACGGTCTAATTGGGGTAAAATTCTTTTTCGGTTGGAACCTAAGGCTTTATTGATTTTGGGTTTTTGCCCAAAATTTTTTTTTATTAAAATATTTGATTAATGGTTAAAATCTATCATTTTTTTTTCATTTAGTAGAGAATCAAAGCTATTACCACGTTTTTTTTTTTCAAATAATTTTTTTTTTTTTGGTCTTATACTAATTTTTTGGAATGTTCATGACTTTTTTAAAAGAAAAAAAAAAACACCAGTCTACAAAAATAAGTATGGGCCCAGAAGGGATACATGGTTTTCGATTTCAGTTTATTTTATTTGGGATAGTCCCTTTTACTATTTTAAAAAAAAGGGAAAACCCTTCGGTCCAGGTCCCGGGGTATACGAGCCCCCTTTGTTCAGCCCTATTGACCCCTATGAACTTGAGATCGCCTGCAACAAAAAAGAAAAAACCCCCTCCAAAAACCCAAAAATCACAAATTTTAATTCACGTTTTGGTGGCAAGGGGGCCACCGTTGAAAAAGATAGAAGCAAAAAAAAAAAATTTAAACTAATTTAAAAAAAAAAAATTTTTTCCAAAAACATAAAAAATTTTGATATTTTTTTACTTACTTTTTTAAAATTTACGATTTTTTGTCATAAATAAAAATTTAAAAGGTTATTTGACTGGTGTATGTATAGTATTGGTGGTTAATTTTTTTTAAATTTTACTTGAATTTACTTTAACCAAGCATAGGTAACCATGTATTTTTTAAATTTAAAAAATTTTTTGGCTATAGTCCAAATTATACTCATTTGTAATGACGTCATTTTTTTTATCTTTGTTTAGTTTTTTCCCAAACAGCGGTGACAAAAAATTTTTTAAAAAAAATGGGTGTCTGATCATTATTTTTTTTATATTTTTGGTTATGTAAAGTCCCCGTCACTGTCAATCAAAAACATTGGTGTGTCAACTTGTTTTTTTTTTCGAAAAGCATAAAAAATGCCAAAAAAAAGATAAAAGGGGGTATAATGAACAAACGCAGCGAAAATTTTTTTAAATATTTGGCTTTTTTTCAACTGGAAAAGGAACAAGTCCGAAACGGAATCGCCCTTTCAAATGAGAATGTAATACAGCGAGTGGCAGACCCCACAATTTTGAGCCCAACGACGATAGCAAATACATGGAAAAAGGGGAAAAATTAGACCAGGATTCCCCCTTCCAATATGTTTCCCCAAGCACCGCACCGAAAAACCCAAAAAATTACAACATTTTTAAAAAAAATTTAATTCGGGACACAATTTATGCTATGTACCCCAAAAAAAAGAATATTTAAGTTGGCAACAAAAAAAAAATTTTGGGGGGAAAATTTTTTTAAATTTTTTTAATTTCCCCATCGACTCCTTAAGAAGATGGATCAAAAGTATAGGTTCCCCCGGAAAAAAAACAATAATAGAAATTATTTAATGGACTTGCCAGATTATTGTTCATAAAAGAATACATTTTTTAAGGGAGTATATCAAAAAAAAAATTTAGGTTCGGAAGGTTTTACTGAAGTTTTCATTGACGAGACGTGGGATCTTTAGAAGGGGGTCATTTGTAGCTGAAAAGATACCAAGCACCCTTTTAAAAAAAAAACGGGGAAAGGAAAAAAAAAATGTTTTTTTTTTTTTTTTAAGTAAAAAAAGGGGCCTTTTTTAAATCTTCATAATTTCGGGCCGTTACATATTTTTATCTTTTTTTAAAAGTAAAAAAAATTAAAAAAATAGGTCCAATAGGATAGTTTGGGAGCTAGGGGTGGGCCCCTTTAAAGATTTTTTTGGGTCTCTCAAAAAATCGCAGCGAAGCAATGTAAGAAATATATAAAAAAATTTTATTTTCAACCATCCCCCCGAGCCCCAAGCCTGACGAGTCCTAGCAGTTTACGTTTGCAGGGTTAAAAACTGTGTTAGTTAAATTAGGTGAATTAGGTTAGGTTTTGGGGGTTGGGGTTAGGTTTAGTTAGGGTTAGACTTTTTTGGGGTTAAAAAAAAGCTTTGGGAAGAAAAAAAAGCAAACGGTTTTGGAATCGTCCGATGGGGCTTGGCGGATGGTTGGGGAAAAATTTTTGTGCAGAATATAGCATGGGGAAAGCAAAATATTAATTTGAGATTTAAGGATTATTACAGATTTTGAAGTTTTAAAATTTTTTTCGCAGTGAATTTCTGGGAGACATTCTCACGTGGCGTACCTCCCATTTCTCCCAAACAACTAAAAATTTTTTTAATTTTTTTTTTTTAAAAAAATTTAAAGGTTGGGCTTTAGGGGGGGAATTTGACTGTAAGTACTATGTGCATGGAACATTACCTATTTCTGATGTTTGGGGAAAAATTTAAATTAACTTATTTTTTTTGGTCAACGTTATATTGTGGTCCAGGGGAAAACCCAAAAATTTTTTCATCAAGGGCGCGGATCTAATATTTAAAAGTGGATTAAAGAGGGGGGGGTTATCATGAAAATTTAACGGGGAAAAAATTCGAAAACTGGTTTTAAAAATCAGCGGTTCCGGGGAAACTTCCACCAAAGTCAATTTTAAAATCATGGACAATGCAAGTTACCATTCTGGTTTATTAGGGGAAAAATCCCGAGAAAATTTTTGGCAAAGCAAAACTTGATCGAATGGTTGAATAAAGAGAACCCCTTTAAATTTTTCCGAAAAAAGGGCCTGAAAGATCAAATATGGAATATTGCGCGCAAAAAACCCCCAATGAAAAAAAAAGGGCGGGGGCGTGAAGCTCCCCGTGTGAAAAAACCCCCTTGGGGTTTTTTGTTCCTTAAATCTCCAATGTAGCCAATCAGATTGCTTTTTTTGGCCTTTTTGGGAATACCTTGTGCTAAGGGTCCTTAAAAAAATTTTGGTACAACCACATTTTAAACATCATTTGTTAATTTCGAATGTATACAAAAACATAACAGACTATAAATTTTTTGATCGCGACAGTAAATTTTCTAACCTAATTTTAAAATTAAAAAAAAGTCTAATTATTAATTTACGACAAAACGTTTTTTCTCACCGGGGTAACGTAACTACAAATGAGTATAATTCCGACTATACACATTTATTTTTTCATTTAATAAAAAAAATGAAATTTTCCCCTTTTTTTACGTTTTTTAAACAATTTTCCCTTTTTCTAAAATGTTTTGAAGCATTCCAGTTTATTATGTGGTTATTATCAAATGCGTGTTGACAGATTTTTGATTTGTGGAATTATTTTTTTTAAGTATATTCTATGTTCTTTTATGTTTTGGGAATGGTTAGAAGTTTAAATTTAAAAACCCATTTTTTCATTCAAAAGGGGGTCTTTTTTTTTAAATTTTTTGTGTTTTCGTTTATATAGTATGGTTTTGTTTTTGTTACTTGGGATCAAATTTGTTTTTTGGGGGTTTTAAAAATAGTGCGAATATTAAATTTATTCCCCTTTTTTTTTAAATTTTATTTAAAATTTAAAATATATTAAAATTTTTAAATTTGAAAATTTTTTGGGGTTTTTTGATTTGTTTTTAAATTTGGTTTTAAAATTTTTTGAAAGCTTTTGGGGTTTTAAAAATCAAGAGGATAATTTTTTAAAAAATAAAATTTTTTTTAAAAAAATTTTTTTTTTATTTTCTTTGTAATTACGTGACGGTTTTTATAACTTTAAAAAAATAATTATTTTCTGAAAATCCAATGAACTTAATGACCCAAATGGGCCAAATTTGGTATGGGGGAGGGGTTGAGGATCGCTGATTACGAATCCAAAGTCAGATTGTAATAAATCTGACTTTGAATTTGTATCAAAGTTTTAAGGATGTAATATGACGAAACAATTTTTGTAAAATTTTAAAAATCTGACTCTAAATTTATGATAACCGATCCTTGAAACCCCTATGTACCAAATCTGACGTACTTCGAAAAGTTTTTGAAATTTGTTACACCATATTGTACCCGCCATCTTGAATTTTTAAAAAAGGGCCCGGGGGTTTGAAAACGGCCCCCAAATTTTCAAATTAAATTTTCCCCAAAAACATTTGATTTTTTAATAAAAAATTTTTTGGGGGTTTAAAAAAAAAGTCAAAACATCAATTCAAAAGGAAAAATTTTTTTAAAAGTTTTTCCTAGTTTATGCAATTTTAAAAAAAAAAACAAAATTTTTGCTAGTGTTTTTAAAATTTTTTAAAAAGTGATGGCCAAAAAATTTTTTAACACAGGGAAGCAAAAAAAACATTAAAAAACCTTTTTCCATCTCTGGGTCCGATACTTTTTTCTTTTTGTAGAGGTGAAATTTTTTTTTTTAAAAACTTAGTATGACCCCCCTAAAAAGAGGTAATGATGATTTTTCAAAAAAAACATGTTAGATTCTACAAAAAGATAGTTTAAAAATGCTTTTCTATAATTAAAAAAAAATTTAAAAATAAAAAAAAACAGTGCATATTGTTGAAATGGTATAATTTGTTTTTTTTATTATATTTTTTAAAAAAAAAAAACGCTAAAACCATTAACAAAATGTTCTAACCAACTTTTTCATTTAACCGCTCTCACCGCTATCTCAATAAGCTAGATTTAAAAAGGGCAGTATTTTTTTTAAAATAATGTTAGTTCTAAAATGCTCGTTTAAAAAACGGGATCAAAAATAATAAATTGTGAATTAGGGTTTTTAAAACTAATTTTTCCCCTAAGATAATATTTAATTAAGGGGTTTTTTTCAGCCCCTTATAAATAGAATAACTTTTTAATTTTTGGAATTACGTATTTTGTATATACAAAATTCTAAATAAAATTTAAAAAATTTGAGGCAAAACTAAAACTAATTAACAAGTTATTACTTGAAGAATATTGCCTATTTTTTTTAAAGGGGTTTTGTAAAGTCGGAACGTGGACGAACTTGCCATTCAACAATAATTTAATAACGTTAAAAACCCCAAAAATGTTTAAAGAAAGGTTTGAGTGTCTTTTTTTTTTGCATTTCTTGGGGTAAAAAAATTTTAAAATTATCTTATTTTTTTTAAGGTTCTTTTTAAAAAGTATTTCAACAGTCGCCAAAAACTATTTTTATTTAAAAACTTTAAAAAGGGGTATGAAACAGCTTTTCGGCTACCTAAGAAAAATGTAAAAAATTAAAATAATCAAAAAATTTTTAAAAAAATTTGTCCCCCAAATCCCCCCAAAAAAAAAAACTTTTTTTTTCTGTTCTGTTTTAAAAAAATGTTTTTTTTTTTTTTAAAATAGACAGTTTTATTTTACAATACAGACATATTAGTAAAAAAATTTTCCCAAATCAAAAAAAAATGAAACAAGATTGTGGAAGAACTTGGTTAATTTTAATCTTATTGTTTTTACTTTAAGAGGATAAAATTTTTATAGGAATTTTTTTTAACATAAGTTTTTGGGGATTTTTTTCTTTTCCCAGTTTAATTAATGGAAAAAAAGGGGGGATTCATCCTTTTTTTTTTGTATACCTTCTCGTGGTGAACCAACCTTTTGATTAAAAAAAAGTACAAAAAATTTTATTTTAATGTCCCAAATGGGCCTGATTTGTGCTCAATAGGAAAACGGCGTTTTTTTTTTTAGAAATAAATTCTGTCTACATTTTAAATTCGACAATTATGACTCTAAACACAGGTCTAATGAGATTGCAAACTTCTTTTAATAAAAAGTACGATAGGCTTTTAGTAAAAAGTCAGTTTTTTCTTCACTTCATACCAAATTTTAGCTTTCTATTCTTGGGGAAACCCCATAATTTTTTTGTCAATAAATCAGTCAGAGAGGGAAAAGGGATAATGGGAACAAAAAAAATTCAGAAACCACTTGACATAATTTTCTCAATTTTTTTTCAGATAACTAGAATATTTTTTAAAAGGTTTTAAAAATTTTTAGTTTGTTCGCTTCTTAACCTTAGGGGTGGGGGGAAAACCTTTTTTTTTTACCTTCTTAGAAAATTGTTTTTAACCCTAACAAGGGTCAAAAAGATTTTTCCCCCCTAGGGGGAGATCGCTTGTTAAATT
>JAHBCN010024143.1:0-12270 GCA_019359885.1 Listronotus oregonensis | reverse complement strand
CCCCAAGATTTGCTTAAAGTAAAATTTAAATATAAATTTGAAAAGAAAAAATTTTCCAAAGCTCGGGACTCAAAAAGTGTTTAACTTTTAATAAGGCATAAAGAAGTCTAATAATTAGTTGTTTATATATATATATATATATATATATATATATATATATATATATATTATATATATATATATATATATATATATATATATATATATATATATATATATATATATATATATATATATATATATATATATATATATATATATATATATATATTTATATATATATATATATATATATATTATATATATTTATATATATATATATATATATATATATATTATTATATATATATATATATATATATATATATATATATATTTACATTAAATTTTATTTTATAAAATAAAATATTTTATTAATAATAAAAATATATTATAAAGTTTTACAGTTTTTTATTTTTTTTTGTCAAAATATTTTTTTCTTTTATTTCTTTTTTGTTATTTTTGCCACATGTGGTAAACGATTTTTTTATACCCAGTCAAAATTCCAATTTCTAGCTGTCGGACGAAAATATGGGTTGAAATTTGTAAACCATAGGATATTATTTTATTAATCATTTAAATTAATTTTCCAAAAACTCCCAGGGGATGGTTTTTAATACCCGTCATTTGGGCATGTTTCGAGCGGTAGACATGAAAAATAACAAATTTTTTCCGGATAATTAAATTTCATTTTTAACAAAATTTCCAGTAACAAGCTGAAAAAAGTTTGGTCGTGACTTCGAACTTTGGGAAATCCCTAATTATGGGCTTTTTCGAGGAAAAAGTGGGGAATCGAAAAAAGTCGCAGAGGAAATTGGAAAACTCGTCAAAGAAGAATCACGTTATAAAGTATGTGGTAATCAACTAGCCAGGGGGGCCTTTACTGTGGACTATTAATTTAATATATATTTTACATTCCTTAGCTTTGCATCTTCAAATATAATAATTTTATATGTATTTAAATTTTTACACATTTTATAATATCTCTCTTTTTCTCTCTTTCTCTTTCTGCCTTTCTCACTTCTTTCTACTTTTTAGGCTATATTTGATTATATTTAATTTTTCCTAATAAAGCAAGAAAAATTTAAAACTAAAATATTTGAAAAATTAGCAATTATTGCAAAATTTGGTTTTATTTTTTTTTTCTAGGCAATGTAGTAATTAAAATACTATAATAAAATATGTCATAACTATATGAAAGAGAAGTGGACATGTTACTAAGATGTTTCAGAGAATGAGTGTAGTCATAAATTTTATTTTTATAGGGTTATAAAAAGAAAGATGTTTTTTATTGAAAATATATGCCCTATCATAAAAAAATAATAATGGAATAAAGAATCATAAAATTTTGATTAACCTGAATATTTTCTTTGCTTGCGTGTTTTATTTTTATTAAGGGATGTTATAATACCATATGGTATTTGATACGAATAAAAATCCCATAGTCAGGGTTTATTTTACATGTTATAAAAGTTTGTCGCAAGATTTACCTGTGTAGATAAATAAGAATACGATATGTAACTTGATCTTAACATAAATAATTTTATTAAACAGAGTTTTTGATAAACTAGATAAATGCCGAGACAAGCAATATAATATGTATAAATATAATATATAAAAAATCTGTAATATACTAAATTGATGGGTTTGATTAAATTTAAGGATTTTTTCTTTTCTTACATGTAAATAAAAGATTGTTCTTATTGCTTTTAACAATTAATTTATTTGGTGAGGCTTTTCAAATCTTCGAGAAATATTTTTTGCGTTAGAAATGGGCAACAAGTGATTGTTACGGTAAATGCAATTTCAGGAACACCTTTTTGAACACGATTGTTGGTATGCCATGGTGCCAGGTTGATTTGCTTAACTTTAAATATTATTTCTGACATTTTATAAAGAACAAATGTTGGAAAAGAAAAATTACCAGAGTTATCATAAGTAAACTTGACAGCAAATTGTTGTTTGGCAAAGTAAGGATTTTTTCTAGAGCAATAGTGGCTCTAATATTTTCAATCCAAAAAGTCAAACATGGTACCCACACCAAATATATACCAGACGCTTTTGGTCTCAAGGGAAATACTTTTTTATATATTTTTTATTTATACTAATTTAAGTTTTGGAATTTACAAAAAAAAGTTGAGTTTTTGAGTGCCTTCCACTACTTAACCTCATAGTGATGGGAGAGGCAAGTATGGGCTACATCCGGCTACATTAAAACCAACTGGTGTCTACGCTAGTTTGGGACTTACCGACATGAAAATTCTGGTTGATGATAACATCCTGGACGTGAGAACAGACCAGATGATTGCCCAATACTCATCTAACAAAAACTTGAGGTAAAAATTCCAGATCGAAGCGAGTGGCAGCAACCCGATCCTCCGCAGGTTGGAGACATCATCTGGTATGGATGGTTTATAACGAGCAGGGAACTGAAGCGACCACAGTAAAAAGCAACCAATTCTTCATTCCATAGAAACACACAGTTCTGTATTTTCAACGGAAATATATGCTTTACTGTACTATCAAACAGAAAGGCCTATAAAAAAGAAGCGGATCTGACATAGCAAAAGCCAGGCGTTATTAGGGCCATTCGTTAGACGTTCCCATGGGGTTAACTACCGGGGAAAAGTCCAAGCGCTGGGAATGCAAAAAAATCCTGGGAGAACGCAAGGGTAAGGGAACTCTCCTTAGGGCCGGCTTTAGAATAAGGCAACGAGGATGAGCTGCAAACGGGGATCATCCACACCATACTTTGGACCAGAACCCGCCCTTGGAGTGACCAAAACCATAGCACAAGGGCAAACCAGGGAATGGATCTGAAACAAACACGAGGAATACTGAGGGAGCCCCAAAGGAGTAAGACATGAAAAAGGTTTTATATGAGGCCTTGCCAAAAGAACGAAGAAAGAACCACTTAGACAAAGTAGAAAAATCTTAGCATAACGGTAGGGCTGCTAACAGGGCCCGATAACCTAAAAAGACATCTACAGAAGATAGGTTTATTCAATGAACACCGCAGTCGCAGAATGTGCGACGAGGGGCAAGAAACTGCCTACCATATCATGTGCAAATGTGAAGCTTTGAATCACAAAATCAATTTGGGCAACCGAAAATGAGCCCACAGGAATATATCAACCAACTAGTCTCGGGGTTAGACAGACTTGTAGAAGGAACAAGACTAATGGGAAATTTGGTTTAAAAGATAATGGGAGATTAGGCACAAAAATCCCAAAGCGCTCCTCCGGTGTCGTCTAGACGGCTCCCGGAAGAAAAAGAAGAAGAAGAGAGCCTTTAGGGAAAATTTGGACTTTTAAAAGCAAATTTTCTATTTGTAAATTTTATTAAAAAAAAATTGTAAAATCCTAAATTTCGCAAAAATATCTGGATTTTTCTTAAAATTAGACTTGCATAAGAAAATTGTTGAGTAAGAAAAATTTAACTAGGGAATGAAGAGACTTTTGTTGTGACTCCGCTAGGATTTTTAAATAAAATTTGCACGAAATACAAAGTCTCTTCATTCCCTAAATTCTTACGTGCACACAGCCACAACGAAATTTCAAAAATTTAACTCACAAGTCACAAAAAAATTACAATGAAGAATTCGCTTCTTAGAACTTAGAATTTTCTATAGCTGAGAGCACCCATTTTAGCAAATTCCAAAATAATTTTTTTTACCAAAGTGTGCAACCTGTAAAAAATTCGCAATATTCACTCCATAAATAAAAAGAAAATAAAAATCTTTTCTAACGGTAAAAATCAATAATTTTACTAGCAAACTCAACGCGGCATTCTTTCCACAAAGCAAACAGTTCTGTGCTAAGATAAAAATTCTTGAAATAATATAAAAATAAACAAAACTGCGAACAAAAAAGTTATTTCTTAAAGCGAACGTTAAGCACAAACTTTTTAATCTTTGGCCGATTTATTTGCGGGGAAAAGGCAATTAATCATCCAAAAAAAGTGAAATTCAAGTGGGTTCCCAAATTAACTTATTTAGAACCCTAAAGTGAAATTTGCCCGCAAGACACACACGGTCAACCCGTGACGGTATGGACGGTACTACACGATGGGCAGTAGGAGAAAAATTGTGGAACAAAGGACACCGAAAGACGGGTCCTTCAACAACTGGGAAATGTTTCCGTAAAATTTCTGGTAAAACACCAGGTTTCGTTTCTTGAAGGAATAACAATTTCCCCAAATAGCTTGGGTATTTCATTTTTTGGGGTTCATTTCCTATGTAATTTTTGCCTCTCTATGTAAACAAAGAAAGTAAAAATTGTTAAGTTAGCAATTAAGTGTAAAGGTAAAGTAAAAATTCTGTGTTATAAGTAAATGACAGTGATTTGTAAAGCAAAGTGAAGGTGGAAGGATTAGACAGGACCGTCTTATGTGTGTTGAAGTGTTAAGCCAGAAGTGAAAAAGAGATGTGGTTGGTTCCCGGAAAGAAGCAACTGGTAAAGTAGTTTTCCAAGGCTAAGACCAAATTAAGGTAAGGTCTTATATTCATCAGTGACTTTGCGGTGAACAGCAATATTTTCACTAGTAATTGACTCTCAATTCTAACATTGATTCTAATCTTTAAGTGACGATATCTATCATGATTTACAACAAAAATTAATCCCAATTCGGTACTGGAAATAATTCAATTTGCGTTTTCAAAACTAAATGAAACTTTTTTACATTTTTAAGTGACTCTAATTTCAAAATTTATTCATTGATAAAGGGTAGAATTTTGTACACTTTCTTTGATAAGAGTTTGTAATTTGTAATGTAAACTCAGTAAAACTTGTCTTTTCTAGACTGGTTTCAGTTTAAATTTCTTCATTGATTAAAAATATAATTTCTCACATTTGCGGATCAAAATTTGTGAATTTCGATACCAGTAATTTTTGTATTTCAAACTTGTTAGTAGATAGGCTTGTGCTACATTTAACAAAACTTTTGATATCAGTAAACCTTATAAGTAAAACTTGTTAGTAGATAACTATTAGTGCTTGTTTTACATTTAATAAATTATTAAGTCATAATTTATTTGAACTCTTGACAAATTGTTTGCATTTTTTGTTGTTCCAAAAAGAGGGACAAGGTTTAAATTCTTTCTTCATTCTTTTTTTGTTTTAAAATGTGTGTAACAAATATAATTAATTATTAAGAATTTGTCAAGGTGAAAATTTTCCATCATTTTAAATTTACCTTCCGTCTTTTGATTATTTTCATTTATCAGATACGGCCGAGTGATGATCGCGTTGTTAAATTTAGCAATGAACTTAGCAGTTTAGAATGTTTAACAAAACGTCATTGTCAGTGTTATTCAATGATTTTAGTAGGCAACCTGTCAAAATCTGACATTTTGTTAAACATTCTAAACCGTTGTCAACTTGAAATTGTTAAAAGTTAACAACGGTTTAGAATGTTTAACAAATGTCGGGCCGTCATTAATAAAATGATAATATGACGTTTTTAAATTTCTAAACTACTAAATCCATTTTCTAAATTTCAACGCACTCAGCCTTGTATCAGGGGTGTATCACAAATATTTTGTAAAATTTTAACTTACTTTTAGTAATTAATAAACATTAATCTTAATTTACACTGTGTCTCAATTGAGTAACCGTTATTACACAGGGCATAATTGCTGTGGAAGCGTAAGTATTACGGCTTCTTCTACATCAGTTCCCTTGGAGGCCAATAGCATTTGATATATATTTCGTGTGGTTCCCAGTCTTACTTTTTAGACGAAAAAATTTGGAAATCGTATTGGCGCCAGTGTTTTAGAGGAAAAATTACTTTAGATATATCCTCTATTAAATATAAGATCTAAATAAGCAATACCAAAAATGCAAAATATTGCCTTTTTCGTAATATTTCCGATGTATTCGAGTTTTTTAGATACCCTATAACTGAGCACCTAAAAAGGTAACTTTTACACAACCTAATTTTCGATGTATCTTTATATTTACAAGATCCAATTGGTAAGATTCCAATTTGTTTCATCCCGTATATTATACACGTGTAAACCCTTAAAATTCCTATGGTCAATTTTTTTATTAAGTAAATAAATTGAAATTTAAATTACATTTCGATTTTGTATTTAACCCTCATCCCCATCTGACAGATAAGTATTTACTTGGTATTTTGAGTTTGCAAGGTTGATAAATCCTATTTATTTTATACGCATAGTTAAATTTTGGTAAACTTTGAGCTAAGCAGTAATTGAAAGTGTCAACCCAACTCCAAAAGGATACTGAATCAATTTTTTATTGGATGTACATGAAGGTTTATTAGCGAAAGAAATAAGCACATTTATGTGGTTATAAAAGACATAAAAAAAGTGTAAACGGTCAAATTTTAAAGATATCTATTATTATTGAGTAAGGCTTTATAAAGGAATTTTATTTTTTTAATTTTACGTAAAATATCTTTCAGTAAGAACATCGTAGACGAATGGTGCAGGGAAGAAGGCCTGTTATCGTTTCCTTCACAAAGAAAAGGGCACTCAGATGTCCAAAGCTCAATGGAATGGAAATCCCCTTCTCAAAAGAGGTCAAATATCTAGAAGTCATTTTTGACCAAAAGATGAACTGGGGACCACACCTCAAAAGGATTTCAGAAGGCAAGAAACCCTCGGGAGATGTACGCAGGCTTTGTGGAAAAAGCTGGGGACTTAACCCAAAGATGAACCTGTGGTTGTATAAAATGGTATGCGGACAACCCCAACCGCAGCCCTGGAAGTGCTGCTAAACCTGCCGGTACTCCACATTTACATACAGGGAGAAGTCAAGGCGGTACTCTATAGATTCAAAAGAGATCAAAGTCCAATTATAGGACATTAAAGGATCTCAAGATGGGATATATAGGGGGACCAGAGGTCAGCTCATTATTTCAGATGCCCTCGGACAGGTCAACCCCTCATTTTATTATCAACAGACACTTTCGGATTGTCATACCAGATAGGGAGGACTGGAAAAAAGGCCCTCCAATCAAAGCCGATCATCATATCTGGTATACAGATGGCTTCAAGACCAACAAGGGAGTAGGAGCTGGCATCTATGGAGACAAGTCTAGAGAAAAGATAACCGCCAACTTGGTCAGTACGCCACCGTTTTCCAAGCGGAAATCGCAGCAATAATGCATTGTGCCGTGCTGATTAAAGAAAAAAGGGAGTAAAGGAAAAAACATCGTCATTTACTCAGACAGCCAAGCGGCCCCTGAAGGCCATCGGTTCTCAGGTAAATTCCAAACTAGTGGGATGTATACAGGCCTAAGACAAAGTCAGCCCGGCAAACAAACTTACGGTAGCCAGGAGGGCCATCCAGGTAACGAAGAGGCCGACGACCTAGCCAAAAGGGGATCAGCCATGAAAATGATGACCTGAACCTTCATTCTGTGGAATCTCGACAGGACTCCTTAAAGGCATCTATTAAGAGCTGGGTAGACGAAGTTTTAAAGCTGGTGGTTACAAACACCAGGCCAACGACAGAGCAAAGCAGTTCATTTAGACTTACTCTGACAGAAGTTTACCTCGGACCTACTGAGCCACAGTCCGTAAAGTCGTAAAGGATAACGGTAGGTCAACTAACAGACAGTGCAAATATTAACAAGCACCCTGGAAGAATAGTCTGGTGGAGGATAGCCTGTGGGTTCTGCCAGGAGGCTGAAGAAACAGCCGTACATGTGTGGTGTCACTGTGAAGCACTATTTAGGCTTAGGTTTACTAGGCTTGGTGAGGAAAAGCCAAAACCGGCAAGATATATGAAGTGGCCAGTGTCAAGACCCTAGAGTCTAGTTAAGAAGACGAGCCTGGACAAGGTACTCTAAAGAACGATAGGAGAAACCACAATAAATCTGGTTGAAGTGGTGGAGGTCATTTTTGCCATCTCCGCTCAAATAAAATAATCCAAAATAAAAATATAAAATCTTTCAGTAAGGAGAGACTAACAAGTAACATCTATATTGCTCTCTCTTGAACCGCTCCTTTATAGTAATGCATTAAACTGATAAAGATGTTTTAGGGTATTTTAGTAAAAAAAAGGTTTATTTCCAGAAACTTTCTCTTTTCTTCTATATTATACTTATGAAACACCTTTTACGTGTTTGTACGTGTTCTGCCTTACCTTTTTCTTTGATTAATGTACGATTAACAAATAAATCTGGGTTTATTCGTTAATATCAAATCATAAATTGGAACTAATAACAGTTGCAATAAATTTAAACACAATTTGAAAAATATTGTGTGAAAAAAAATGATGGGACAGGTATTTTTTTTATTTTTAAACAATTAATTTTTTAAATATATTAAGTGAGTTTTTATTTACAAATACAGCGGGCTTAACTCTAAAGTAAACTTCGTTCATGTTTACCATTATCTTCAATTCCCAAGTTTAAGCCATCAACCAACCACCTCCTTTTTCCAGGTTACGAACTTATTTCAATTTTTCGATCCCATGGCGAGGTGTATGTAGTTGCAACTTCGCTTAAATAAGGTAGACCAGATATTTCTTGCTTAAAACTTACCTTTAGATCTTCTTTCTTCTTCTAAAGCGAGTTCTTTTGACTTCCTTTCAATACAGATTTATACCATTATTTCCCAGTTTTCATTGGCGAAAATAATCATCTCGGGTTTTTTAATGTTAACGATAAAGAATGGCTGAGTTCTACAAACCCTATGCTATCGAAGCCGTATCATACTGTACCGGGTATCAGAAATAAGAAAGAACGCCGGCTGTATCTTAAAAATGTTTATCGCACAGCGTTGGGAAAAATAATTTTAGTAAAGTGGTCAAGAGAAATGGCTTCAAATTATTTTCAAGTTTCTGAAATGGCCGCTAGAGGGCATGCACCAATCTTGAATCTAAAAAAAGTGATGTTTCTTCTGTGAATTTTGCCATATTATTAACCTAACAAAAAAATACTTTATTTTTAAAGTCAGGGATAATTTGAACTTTGGGCGACGGGGTTTGGGTCGGGAGAGTTTTTTTTTGCCACCTACCCCTGGGATCCCACCTACTTTTTTACTTATGATCCTTACGGCACTGCAATCTATATTTCTCATACCAAAAAGAACCCCAACATTTAAATCACAAACGGTTGTATACTAAACCCTCTGACAAAGCCAGACTTTAAAAAAATCAAGCCCACAAAGTTTCCTTAAAACCCTTTTTCAGAAAATCGACAGGCTAGCATCCAAGCTAGAAATCAGTATAATTCAACATCTCAAAAACCAAAAACCGTTTTAACAATCGAATAAAAGTCCCCTTTTGCTCGAATAAAAGTAAATCCTTCTGGTCCTTTTCTAAAAACATTAGTCAGAACTTTTGCACAAATTCTTATGCACCTTTGTAAATAAAACTCTACATCTAAAGGAAAAGCTGAACTATTTGCCAAAAAATTTGTTGAAAATCTACCCCTAATGCCCCCATCAATCTTTCTCTTCCAGCCCCTGTTTCTCATAAAATATACAACATGGACATTTTTCCGGAAACCTTAAAAGCTGCACGTGTGCACCCTGTCCCCGAGAAAAGATGCAAAACTTTCCCTTCTAACTACCCGACATATATAAGTGTGTCCCAAATTGGTGGGGAAAAGTATTGGGATCTTGAAACCCGAAAGATAAAAAAAGCGGTTAAATGGGGAAAGTTTTGGACAATTATGTAAGTAAGCTAATCCCGTTTACTACATGGTTTTTTTCTATTCAGGTTTTTTGAGAAATTTTTAAAAAACCTAAAATATTCATTTTCGAAAATCGGGCCCTATTTTTTTATAAGTGAAAATTTTTTTTTAATCTGTAAAAACTTCTCTAAAGCAACTTTTTGTAGAATAAGACCGAGTAGTCAATTTTTATTTTTACGTTTCGGGTTTTTTTGAATCATCATCAATTTTTTTTCATATGGGCGCCCTATTGGGTTTTTTCGCAAAAAAAACAGTGCTTTTTATTCTGATTTCAACAATGTATAACATGTTATAATTTAAAAGTTTATAACCTCATTTATTTCAAAAAACAAATATTTTCTCGTTGGCCCTGATTCTGGCGAACGTCATTTTTGCAAACAATAAAATATTAGTAATTGGCAAAATGAATAGCTGAAACAGATATTTTACAGAAATGGGTTCGCGAATATAGCTATAACGTCTATCCTGTTACAACAAAATGTAATGGCCATGGTTGATTTTTTCGCCAAATAGTGCTTTTTATTTTTAACCCAAAGTATTATGTTATAGTTTGGGAGTTTATAACCTCATCCACTTCAAAAAACAAATATTCATGAACAAGTCACCTAGCGTCATTATCAAGTTAGCTCGGGTACGTTATTAAATTTTTTTTAACTATGTAAAATGGCTAATTATTTAAAGAAAAAACGATATTATGCAGCGTTATTTCCAAAAACAATAGAAATGTTAATATAGTTGTCCAAACAAATTTCGACAATTTTCCTGAAAGGCAGAATCCTAAACTAACATATTTTCGAAAACGGGTTTAAAAAATTTAAAAAAAAACCACGACCTAAAAACGTTGAAGAAAATCGAAAAGTAGTTAACCAACTTTTTAAAGAAAATCCAACATCTTCAGCCAGGGATGTTGAGGGAAAAAATTCCACATACCTAAGTCAACCATTTATAGGGTAGTTAGGACTATTTAAAGAAATATTGTTAATATGTTGAAAAATATTGACAACATTTTGAATTTTAGGTCGTTTTTTTTTTGTAAAATATTTGTTCAGTTATCTATTTTGCCAATTACTAATATTTTATTGTTTAAAAAAAAAAAATAACGTTCCCCGGGAAAAAAAAGGGGGCAACTGAAAAAAATATTTGTTTTTTGAAATAAATGAGGTTATAAACTCTTAAATTATAACATGTTATACATTACTGAAATTAGAATAAAAGCACTATTTGGTTTAAAAACCCAATATGGCGTCTATATGAAAAAAAAAGTTGATGATGATTCAAAAAAACCCGAAACGTAGAAAATAAAAATTGACTACTTGGTATATTCTAAAAAAAAAGTTGCTTCGAAGAAGTTTTTACAGATTTGAAAAATTTTCACTTATAAAAAAAATAGGGCCCTTTTTTTCCCAAAAATGATGTTCAGGTTTTTCTAAATTTTCAAAACCTGAGGGGATACCATGAGTCGGGGTTTTTTCTTCTAACATTAATGTCCAAAATTTCCCCTTTTAAAATTTTTTAACTGGTTTAAGATTCCCCAAAATTCCCCCAAAACCTGTATATATATATATATATATATATATATATATATATATATATATATATATATATATATATATATATTTTTTTTTTTTTAAAAAAAAAATAAATTTTTTATTTTTTTTATATATTTTAAAAAAAATATAAAATATATATATATATATATATATATATATATATATATATAAATATTAAAATAATAATTTTTAATTTTTTTTTTTTTTAAAAAAAAATTTAAAAAATTTTGGGTGGGCCTTTGGGGTTTTTGTAAAAAAATTTTCTTTTGGGGTTTTTTTTTAATTTATTATTTTTCCCCCCGGGGCTAACAAAAAAATTTTTACAATTTGAAAAATAACCAAAAAAACCCTTTAAAAATTTTAACTTAAACCCCTTAACGAAAAAACAAAGGGGGTGTTTTACCTTTTCCACTTTAATTTTAAACTAATTCTTAAAATTAAAATTAAAAATAGCATAAAATTTAAAATTTTTCACAAAAATTTAAAATTTAAATTTTTATATAGAAACCCCTTAAAAATTTTTAAAAAAATAGCCCTTTCCTTTTAACTATCCCCCTTTTAAGAAGTTTTTTTGGTGTCCTTAAACATTTTTTTAAATTTACAGTTGCAGCTTTTAAGGTTTTCCCTGCCCCATTTGGTTTTAATTTTTAAATAAATTTTTTTCCCCAAAATTTTTTTTAAAATAAAATGGGGATAAATTTTTTTAAAACCCTGGGAAATTCTTTTTAAAAAGCAAATTTTGATTAAATCTGAAGGGTTTTTTGGGTTAAAATTTTTTTAATTGTAAAATTTATTTTTTTTACCTGAAAAGGGGGAAAATAATAAACCCTTTAAACTTGACAAAAAAGAAAAGGGGTTTATTATAAATTAGGACCCAAATTTTTTTAATAAGTTAAAAAAGATGCACACCCCCTATTTAGTTTATATATATATATATATATATATATATATATATATTTTATATATATATATATATATATATATATATATATTATATATATATATATATATA
>JAHBCN010024142.1:0-12131 GCA_019359885.1 Listronotus oregonensis | reverse complement strand
GGGATTCCGGTGGGAAAAATTTGGCTATACAACCAAAAAAGGAACCCCCGGGGGGCGTTCACCGAAATTGCAGAAGTCAGGGGAAAACCATATAAAGTAGTGACCCGGGCTTAATGATCTGGTGTACCGAATTCAGAAGAGCCACAGGCGAAGATGAAAGGACACCGGAACGGCTGTGCCGCTATCAAGATCAAGAAGATACTTGTTCGAGACGATCAAAACTTGGGAGGGGGCAATGTTACGGACTTTAGTTAGTGTTTAGTTAATAGAAATATAAAAGGTTAGAATTATTTTATATAAGTTAATAATTTATTTAAAATAGGTTACCTTAGTTTTTCCCTTTTTCAACGGTCATTGCGGATTATCCTGAGGGCGCTGGAGACATCCTTTTCACACTTTTCTGGCATCCTGTAGTAAAAGAATTCTTTCAGCTAATTCTATACTTTTCCAGACTTTTCCATTCTTTTCCACATTACTATAAAAAGCGCAAAGAAAGTCCGCACGGGCCAGTTTAGTTTTGTATTCCGAAGAGATAAGAAGTTGACAGACAGTTAAAGATTAAAGAGTTGTCATAATTACGTTACGTTAAAGTGTTACCATAGAAACGTTTGTAAACCTGATATCCAATAAAAAGGTATAAAACCAGGATCCGTGTTTTTATACGGGGTGTCACGGAATAATATTTATCGTAGTTTTAAGAAACAATCTAATGGTGCCACTTCTTACAGTGTGAAACAAAAATAATGTTTTTCAAGATTTTGAAAATTTTTGATCCACCCTGTAAGTGGCTTCACTTAGCTCATTTAAAAAAAAACTTTGTACCCCTAGCTTTTCTCTGTCGTGAACGGTTTTGGAGATATCGTGCTTGGTCGGACCACTGAGTCACAATCCTATTATTTTTGAAACATGTTATTGAATCTACTTATAATCGTTGTTAAAAAACTGTATAAAATAACAAAGTGATCCATTTAATTATTATTTTATTAAGGAAACCTGTTACTCATTAAATAATCGCCTTTTTTGGCAGTTCTGGCCACATTTTTTGTCATTTCTGTATGAAATACCTCTGTATATTGAATATAAAAATTAAATATTATAATATTTTTAAAAAAGTTGCAGAAATGCAAGAGTCTTGCAGGTCAGTCTTGGTCTTGCGTAGTCTTGCACTCCTCGGTCTTGGTCTTGCATACCCCAGTCTTGGTCTTGATCTTGCAAGCGAAAGGCGGTCTTGGTCTTGGTCTCGGTCTTGGTCTTGCTGCAAGACCAAGATCAAGACCGCAAGACCAAGACCGGTCTCGCTCATCACTTTTTGTGCACATATTGCATAAAATATTTTTTATGATGTTGTCTTATTTAAAACCATAATATGGGTAAGTATATAAAATAAATTGTTAGATACATCTACCTATAGATATTTTTAATGGTATTAGTACTGTTTTCGTGGTATTGTTACACTGTAATAAATATAAGTGTTAGTGTGTTTCAAAGGTCAAAGACCGTTTTACCAGTCGGATAAAAGATAAAGTCCTCTCTTGCTTGAATGGCAGTAAATCCTCCCGGTCCTTTGCCAAAAATATAAATGTAAATATATATATATATATATATATATATATATATATATATATAATATATATAAATATATATATATATATATATATATATATATATATATATATATATATATATATATATATATATATATATATATATATATATTATATATATATATATATATATATATATATTTAATATATATATATATATAATATATATATATATACAGGGTGGCCCACCACATTCGCCTCGGTTTTTCTACGAGAAATAAAAAGAGTTGGAAAAAAACTTTTAGCACAGTCATATGTTGGTCTGTGGGGAGCATATTTTAAAATTATTTTGAAATATACAGCGTGACCCAAATAAGAAGTACATATCAAAGTTATATTTTTTCTTATGGAACACCCCATATTTTTTTTATTTTTTAGATACTATAGACCAAATAAAGGTGAGTTATTGTTATAATTCCTATACCTAAAACTGACCGTTTCTGAGAAATTTAGAGAAATTAAAAAATACAGACCATATTTTAAAAATTGTTTACACCCTGTAACATATAAGGAGCTGCTCGTAATTAAATTTACTGCTTAGCTTAAGGGTTTAAGTTAACTATTTCATAAAAGCTTTACCTCAATATGATACAGAGTGGTGAAAAAAAATTGCCTCAAAGTTTGGACATACATTTTATTAAATAGCTTCCTAAAGTTAAGTAAAACACCCGATATTTAGTGGCCTATTTTGACGCAGAACTAGATTCCCTTTAAAACTATATTAGGATTTTCTATACCTAATAAGACGTTTTTATATTTGTCTTATGAATAATTTCTTTATCTTAAAAATGGAACACCCTGTACTGTAATTAAAAAACCTTTTCATTAAGGGCCAAGTAGATTCGCTAAAAGCACCAGTTTAAATTTTTAAAAATAAGATGTATCTGAAGCAAAATGCAGGCAAAAGTAAAAACTCCAATTTATTGCCATTTCTCAAATATTAAAGCATTCTTTAAAATAAGAATCAAAATATAGTAAAAGGTACACCTATCTTAATTATTGTTGGAACGAAATATATTAAATGCCCTTGTTTCTTAGCAAATGTATTGGACTTTATGGTAAATTAAATACCAAAATAATATTATAATGGGGTCAATAAAAACATACATTTCAATATGACTGTCACCAAATATACGATTATATTTATATTCTTTCAATAATAGTAGGCTTTGACCTAGATGACGTTAATTATTATTTGCAAACAAAAATATTTGACAGTGACACTTGCTAATCAAACGATTATCATTGATTAAGCTACAAGTAGTTTAAAATTATAATTGTTTTGAATGATTGTTACATTTTAATTAGTTAAAATAAGGAAGAGGAAATGATTTTGGTAATCGGTGACTGTCAAGAAATATGTTTATTTGCATCAAAAGTATATGCCCAAAGGTATTCTAACAGGCGTCATCCTATACAGTACAGAGTGTTCCATTTTTAAGATAAAGAAATTATTCATAAGTCAAATATAAAAACGTCTTTTGCATAAAAAGCAGAAGAGATAGGTATAGGAAACACCAACCCCAATAGTTTTAGAGGGAATCTAGTTCTGCGTCAAAATAGGCCACTAAATATAGGGTGTTCCATTTAACTTTAGGAAGTTATTTAATAAAATGTATGTCCAAACTTTGAGACAATTTTTTTCACCACTCTGTATAATATTGAGGTAAAACTTTTATGTAGTAGTTAACTTAAACCCTTAAGCTAAGCAGTAATTTTAATTACGAGCAGCTCCTTATATGTTACAGGGGGTAAACAATTTTTAGAATATGGTCTGAATTTAATTTTCTAAATTTCTCAGAAACGGTCAGTTTAAGGTATAGGAATTATAACAATAACTCACCTTATTTGGTCTATAGTATCTAAAAATAAAAAATAAAATATATATATATATATATATATATATATATATATATATATATATATATATATATATATATATATATATATATATATATATATATATATATATATATATTATATATTCAGTGAGCTTAATCATATACCAGCCCAATAGTATGTCTTTGGTTGGAGGTTGATAAGGTATATCCTTCCTCAAACCTTTTTTTATAATCCAAAGTTTAAAAACTTTCTGTAGGTCCTTATAGTCAATGGTAATATTATTCTAAACATTTTCCAGTTACTAAAACGAAAACAGTTAATTATAAAGTAGTGTTTTTGGATTAATTTGCGTTATAGTACATATCCTTTGGTATGTAATGATCTAAATCTAAATTTATTAGGTTTTGCAACTTAATGGAGATTAATTAATAATCCACCAGCTATTGTAGTCGTAAAGAGATATTTAATTTTGCTTTTATGGCTGTGCCCAACAGATACTCATATTTATACCGGCATATCACCCTCCTATTACATTCCTTCTTTATTGCGAATTCCCAAGTATCATTTACGGGTAATGAAGAGGCGACGACGGCTCTTTTAAAAGGCCCTTATTAACCCGGTTTGTTACATATCTTTGCTCTTTAATTTAAAACCTCTTTAAAAACCTGTTGATTGTATACCAAAAGCAAACTCATACTGTACAAGAATTGTTTACAATAGCAAATTTAAAGATTTTCTTAAGTAGATAATGCTTTGGGTGTCTTATACAAAATATATTTCTTATAACAATGCTATAGTCTTTTTATTATTACAAAATAATTGCACTTTTAAACTTAAAATTTTATTAGTGCATTATATATTTTTACCTATTACAAAACTTATTTTTGTGTTATTATTATATTGTTGTACATAAAGTATTTGGTGTTGTTGCGAGATGGGACAAAAAGTCATCCTCTTGTCTCGTTTCGTTCTGTCGATTGTTTTTGGTGTGAATAACAATAAAGTAGATTTAAAAGAACAAATTAAATAACTTTTTTACCTTTATACAGGGTGTCCAGAAAATACGTGTACAACGTTTGATGACTCCGGGCGTCAAAATAAATCTATTAAAGCGAACTTAAAATTTTTTTTTCTAAATTTTTTAAAAACTTGCATGCCAATTTCAATAGTTTTTGGTGATGAGTCTCAGTTATCCACTCTAGTTAACCTAAAGTATTATAAACGTGACGTCATATGTACCCATATCCTCTGATTTTTTATGTCATTGACTTACTGATAAATAAGATACCATTTTCTGGTAAAACAATGTATTTGGAAGATTTTTCGGTTCTCGCAAAATTTTGCTAGGATAAGTGGTTATGCCAAAAAAAAAATCATTTTCAATTAGGTGCTCGGGCAAGATATTTTATTAATTGTAATAAGATGTTATTACTAAACAGTGTTTGCTGGTCTTTTCATTATGTTTTTGTGTTGCTATAACATTTAAGATTTCTGTCGACAAATTGATGTCAGAGTTTGAACGTTAAGGCCACTTTTTGGTGTACGGGTTTTGCTAAGAATATGGACGTCAAAATGTTAGGATTTACATGGAGAGATTTCCTATCCGTCGTATATCAAATCACCAAACATTTGCAAGTATTGAACGTCGTCTTCGGAACAACGTAATCGGACAACTCGGGAGAAGAACAAAGTATCAGTACATGCCGGTTGAAAAGTAAGTTGGCGGTTCCTAAAACCACCGTAAATGATATTCTAAAAGAATAATTGTTGCACCCGTATTACATTCAAACAGTTCAGGAACCTTTGCGCATTGATCCTCCCCAGAGGCTCCTAATTTGTCAATTTATTCGAAACGAAAGAATTCATGATCTAAATTTTATTAAGAAAATATTATTTACAAGATCAGGAGTTACCAACCTACACAATGAACATGTTTATGCCGATGAAAATCCTTATGCCATTAAAGTTACCCATCAGCAACATCAATTTAAAATAAATGTTTGGGCAGGTATTATCGATCGATACCTTATTGGTCCTATAATATTAACAGACAAATTGAATGGAAATATTTACCTTAATTTTTTGCAAAACACTTGCCAATTCTTCTGGAACCACATTCTCCCGACCTAAATATGTGTGATTTCTTTTTGTGGGGTGCTTTTAAAACTGAAATTTATAAGACTCCTGTGAACACGGGCAAAGAAGTATGGCAAAGAATTTTAAATGCAAACAACCATCTTAATAATCCCGAGACATTAAATAAAGTTCAAGTTTATATTTTAAGATGTGTAAATAAGTGTATTCAGCAAAATGGTGGTCATTTTGCACATTTGCTTAATTAATGTTTTGTTTTAATCTAGTTTTTTTTTATTTATTAATAAAATATTAAGTCCGAGCACGTAATTAAAAGTGATATTTTCTAGCATAACCACTTATCCTAGCTAAATTTTGCGAGAGATGAAAAATCTTCCAAATACATTGTTTTATCAGAAAATAGTATTAAATTCATCAGTAAGTCAATGACATAAAAAATCCGAAGATATAGGTACATATGACGTCACGTTTATAATACTTTAGGTTAAGTAGAGTGGATAACTGTGCCAACAGCAAACGTCATTTTATAGCCCGAGACTCATCACCAAAAATTATTGAAATCAACTTGCACGTTTTTGAAAAATTTAGAAAAAAACAATTTTTTTAAATCTATGACGCCCTCTGCAGGCTAATTGAAGCAATTTTGGATATAGGTAAGTTCGCTTAAATCATAAAACGTTGTACACGTATTTTCCGGACACCCTGTATATTTAAGAAAAATATACAGTAGTTTTTAAATTTAAAAAGCTCACATTTAAAAGAAACATCTCTTTTTGTGTTTAAAAATAAGGATATTTAAAATGTAAATTAAAGATGGTACTCAATAAAAAAAATCAGAAGCAAAACCGATACACCATATACAGATTGTCCATCAGAATACTTTAATACTATAACTATTTGGTTATTAAAGATATTGATATTTAATTTTGAGTATACAGTGTGTCCCAAATTGGTGGGGAATGTATGGGGATCTTGGAAACTACGATAGATAGAAAATCGGTTAAATGGGGAAAGTTTTGGACAATTATGTTAGTAAGCTAAACCCGTTTACTACATGGTTTTATCTATTCAGGTTTTTGAGAAATTTTGAAAAAACTTGAAACATGCATTTTCGAAAATCGGCCATATTTTTTTTTTAAGTGAACATCTTTCAAATCTGTAAAAACTTCTTCAAAGCAACTTTTTTTGTAGAATATGACCGAGTAGTCAATTTTTATTTTCTACGTTTCGGGTTTTTAGAATCAACTTTATTTTTTCATATGGACGCCATATTGGATTTTTACGCAGCCAAATAGTGCTTTTTATTCTGATTTCAACAATGTATAACATGTTATAATTTAAGAGTTTATAACCTCATTTAATTTAAAAAACAAATATTTTCTTAGTTGGCCTTGATTCCGGCGAACGTCATTTTTTTTTATTGTAAACAATAAAATATTAGTAATTGGCAAAATAGATAAGCTGAAGAGATATTTTACAGAAATGGGTTCGCAAACGTAGCTAGAACGTTAATACCGAGTTACAAAAAAAGTAAAGTTGATGAATCATCATCAACTTTACTTTTTCATATGGGCGCCATATTGGATTTTTTTCGCAGCCAAATAGTGCTTTTTATTTCTATTTCAACAATGTATAACATGTTATAGTTTAGGAGTTTATAACCTCATCCACTTCAAAAACAAATATTTTCTCAGTTGGCCTTGATTCGCTGAAAGTCATCTAGCGTTATTATCAAGTTAGCTCGGGTATGTTATTAAAATTTTTCAATTTGTAAAAGGTTAATTATTTAAAAAAAAACTTGATATCTTGCAACGTTATTTTCAAAGCAATAGAAATGTTAATATAGCTGCGCAAACGTATTTCGACAATTTTCCTGTCCTGTAGGCAGCATCCTAAACTAACACACTTTCAAAAACTGGTTACAAATTTTCTTAAATTCGGAAATTTTATAAAACCACGACCTAAGAAGTACGTTGAAGAAAATCGACAACAAGATGCTGCAGTTAACCAACATTTTAAAGAAAATCCAACATCCTCAGCCAGGGATGTTGATAGAGAATGCCACATACCTAAGTCAACCATTTATAGGGTAGTTAGGACTATTTTAAAAAATATCGTTAATATGTTGAGAAATATGGACAACATTTTCAATTTTAGGTCGTTATTTACATCTTCATTTAAGTAGGAATATTAGTTAAGCCACTTTTCATTGTTTTTGTTTTCACTTGTTTCAATTAACTTGTCACGTATAGTTTTGTTGTAACACGGTATTAACGTTATAGCTATGTTCGCGAACCCATATCTGTAAAATATCTGTTCAGCTTATCTATTTTGCCAATTACTAATATTTTCTTGTTTACAAAAAAAAATGACGTTTGCCGGAATCAAGGCCAACTGAAAAAATATTTGTTTTTTGAAATAAATGAGGTTATTAACTCTTAAATTATAACATGTTATACATTGTTGAAATCAGAATAAAAAGCACTATTTGGCTGCGTAAAAATCCAATATGGCGTTCATCTGAAAAAATAAAGTTGATGATGATTCTAAAAACCTGAAAGGTAGAAAATAAAAATTGACCACTCGGTCATATTCTACAGAAAAAGTTGCTTTGAAGTAGTTTTAACAGATTTGAAAAATTTCCACTTATAAAAAATTATGGCCGATTTTCGAAAATGCATGTTTCAGGTTTTTTCAAAATTTCTCAAAAACCTGGATAGGTAAAAGCATGTAGTAAACGGAATAAGCTTACTAACATAATTGTCCAAAACTTTCCCCATTTAACCGATTTTCTATCCATCGTGGTTTCCAAGATCCCCACACATTCCCCACCAATTTGGGACACACTGTATGTATAAGATTTAAAACTACATTTTTATAGGTTATTACCCTTTATTTATTTTCCGGTGCAACCGCAAATAATTAAACTTCAGATTTTTAAATCAGACCTTTATATTTTTTATCTTTCTTTTACTGGAGTTAACATTCTGAATATAATCACTTCTTATTTTTTATTTCGTTGAAATGATCTTATTTCTAAATGTTTGTTATGTTAATAACTCTATTAGTTTCTTGATCTTAACCATGCACACCCATTTAAAAATAAAATAAAATACGAGTCTCTTATGAAAACAAATTATGAAGATAGTTTAAATAGTTGGACAGCACCATTTTTTTGCATATAACTTGTCTAATATTTTAGTTAGGTACTTTTAAAAACATGTTTAACAATGCTTTTTCATGTTTAAATATATATTTTTTTCGTATTGATTTGGTAGATAAAATTGCTGCCTAGTATAAAACTTTGGGGCATTATTTTTTCTATGCCATCTTCTGGTTTTGTATTTATTTAGTTTTTGTATATAAAGTCTTTTTAAGCTATGTTAAAGTCTTGTTAATTATAAAGAACCTATGAAAAGCCATTGCATGAAAAGAACTTTCTCTCGCCTAGTCGCGAGCCTTTGATCAAGATACAAATCAGTATCTCGTCTTCAGAGAGAGAAGTCAAAAATCTGTCATCTCGGCGGCATCTCTAACGATATTATGAAATAAAATAAAACCTAGGATAAAGAATATTAACCCTATATTACTCGCAACAAAAAAGTATTAAAAGAAAATGCTTTTAGTTTGTTAGTATTAAAAATTTATAGGGTAAAAACAAATATTGAAAATTTTAAATTCTTTACTGTATATATACAGTAAAGAATTTACTGCCTATATGCCTACTATAAGGTACATAGTGCAACATTATGTACTTCTAGCACCCTATATATAGTGTGCTCTAAAAAATTATTACTGACAAGAGTAGAGTCGCAATCAGAGCAAGGTACCTTTTTTACCTTAGATTCAGCATTCACCTGTATCATGTCAATCAATGTAAAAATGTCTTATATAACAGTTGAATGTCTGCATATTATGTTACTTCTACCAGGTAACCCAACGACATATATTGCACAGTACGATTCTTGGCGCGTCAGGTAATCTTATTACTTTTCTGTTTAAATTGTAGACTAGGCAAATCATGTACATATTGCTTATAGGTTTATGGTGAAATCTTAGGACATCAGAAACAATAATATTCTATATACTTAGTTTTTAAATTACTTGATTTGCTCGTTTTTTTGTAATTGATTTAATATTTTAGAGTGAGCCAATAATCACGTGTCGAATTTATATTTTTAAATATACATAGAACGTGACTTACAACCGAAGATACCTCTTTAGCTCTAGCACAATCTCAGAGCGGATTTAAGAACATGAAAATTAATAAACGAATTTTATATTGTAAGCCTGGTATCCTTACGATAAACCCTTTATCAAAAATCATCAATCAAAATCAAAATGATTTTTATCTTGGCAAAGTCCACTAAAATTTAAAGTCTTAGTACTAACGTACTGTGGTTGTAAAGTGGTAGTAAAGTAAGAGACAGTTTATACAGAGCACATTAAGTGGTTGGAAGGGGAAGGAAAGACCTTTACAGACAGAAAGTTGAAAATAAAATCGAGAATGCTAAGAATAATGGATGACGCTATTTTCTAAACATAGGAAAAATATTTACAGCAGAGGGATACATACAGGGTAGACAGATAAGAATAAAGGAAAACCTCGGGCTTAAAAAAAGATACTAATTTTTTCAAAGCGGTGTGGCTATGTATACAGTGTGTCCAAGATAAGAATGAACAGCATGGGGATCTCCAAAACGGTAAGAGATATGGGTAGCTTAAATTTGGCAAAGTTTCGTATCAGGGGCCCCAGTAATATACCGTTGTAAAGTTGAAGGTTGTAAAAGAACCTAGTTATAATTTGTACCTGCAGAAATATGGTGAAAAAAATTATATTTCCCTTTTTGCTTTTTTTTTCCTTTACTAGTTTATTTCAAAGTTAGAAAAATCTAAAAATACATTTTTATTGGAACTTTTTGATTGGTTATTACATTTTTTTGAAGCATTTTAATCCCAATTACAATGATGTATAACACTTGATATTTTTCGGTTAATGAACATATTTTCCATAAGACACAATGAGTAAGACAAGAAGCGCACATGATTTCTTCCGCGTTCCATATTTGTTAGGTAAATATTAAGTGTTATACATTTTTGTAATTCGGATAATATGGGGTTCAAAAAAATTAAATAAAAAATCCAGGGCCATATTTAAAAGAATAAGGTTGATGATGTTTTGACGAAAATGAAACGTCGTAAGAAATTTTTGACTTCACCAATACATAAAGCGCAAAAAGTTTGAATAAGATTGTATTTTAAGAATTTTTAAAATAGTAAAAAAATAAAAACAAAAATCGAAATTTTCAGTTTTTTCGCCATATTTCCGGAAGTACGAAATATAACCACCCACCTATCTCTTACCGTTTCGGAGATCTCCATGGTGTTCATCCTCATCTTGGATACATGCCACAAGTTTAATTACTTTGTTCTGCAGAACTTGGCCGCTGAGGATAAGAGTATTTGTAGAATTTTTTCTCGACAGAGATGATTGATGCATTAAAGGAGCAATATTTTTGGTATAATAATCCAAATCTAATTAAAGGTTCTGTGAAAGGGACATCTGATTATCCTGTGCCTAATTAGAATATTATTAGGATAAAAGGTACAATCTTTAAGTAAATTAGCTGTGACTGTGATAAATTAAAAAAAACGTTTAAAAATATCCAATATCTAACCAGGTTAATAAAAAAGAAAAAAAATACCCGATTTTACTGTATAAAATTGCAAAATTATTTTGTATAGAAAAAATTAATTATGATAAAGAAAACTCTGATATATAAACATATAACAATTATTAATCTTTTCAGTTTATTTTTTATGTAAAGCCACATTATTTAAAATTTCAAAAATTATCTATTCACATACAGAAATTAATTTTAAAACAGCCCACATAAAAAATTTACTGAAAAATATTTAGGTAATAAACAGTAAAAATCTTTACTAGAGAGTACATGTATTTTAAGTGTATTGTAAAACAAATATAAAACTCGTTTGCTTTTAATTATTAACTTGCCGAATAAAAATGGTTAAATGATTTTAAAACTGTAAAAATACTTTTCTTCCAAACAAAAATGTTTTAAAACCTCAAGTGGTGGTCATTAAATTGGAAAAGAGAAAAACACAGTTTACATTGGCTTCACCCTAAACAAGTTTTCAAAAGAATTGAGCTTTTAATTAAATTCTCGAAAAGGGCATTTTTCAGGCTATCCAATGGAAGAAATAATACATTTTTAGCGTCCACGAACCATAAATTTAATTAATTAATGTAAATATAATTCTGGGTCAAACTATATTATTTTTAGTAGACCGACGGCCGAGTGATGAACGCGTTGTTAAAGTTAGCAATGGCTCTAACAATGGGTTAAATTTAACAAAGAGTGGAAAATAAAAAAACTTGATAAAATTTCATATTATCCGATACACTGTGCGCATCCTAACTTCTCTTTTGTATTTTTAAAAACTACTGTTTCGCAATTACCTGAGCGAATTTTAAAGTTATAAGTATTCGTCGGCGATTTTGACGCTAAATAGTTTCTCTACAACGTCCGGTATCTTCCTATCTCTAGTGTTGTCGGCCTTTTGATTCAT